>KV908444.1:10000-30000 GCA_002005505.1 Botryococcus braunii
TCGCAAACGAGGTTTGGTTACAGGTGTGCCCCCGGTGATCTCATATGGAGCTATCAGGGGATGGATAATACAGGTGGTCTACTCTCTGTTGGAACTATCAGGGTTTGGATAACAAAGACGGTCTACTCTCTGTTTGAACTATCAGGGGGTGGATAACAAAGACGGTCTACTCTGTGTTGGAACTATCAGGGGGTGGATAATAATGATGGTCTTCTCTCTGTTGGAACTATCAGGGGGTGGATAATCATGGTGGTGTACTCTCTGTTGGAAGGGATCACCTTTTGGACAACCGTTCTGCTCACTGGTTGGCTTCTTGTTGATCCATTCCTGCCGGGTACAGTTCTGACCGCTTCAATTCTGATCCTTAGGTTCTGACCGCTACCTGTCTCTCGGAATTCTGATTGTAGGGTTCTGCCTTGGATGGTTCTGATCTTGAGGTTTTGATCGCTATGTGTGTTCGGGCGTTCTGCGTTGTAGCATTTTCTGTTATTGTGGCATGGGGATATCCAAATGGGAGCTGCTTATGTAAGCAGCGTATACGCCACCCTGGCAAATCATGTGGGTTAGACGTACTTCATTTTTGATTTAGATGTTCTGGCTGCGCTTGCACTATCAGCTCCGCTAGAGAGAGAGCTCCGAAGCACCCAATTCTGGAAGGAGAACCTTGCACTTGCACTTCTAGAACCTTGCTGCCTCAGACTCAATGGCTTCAAATTCTGGCGATTCAAGCTTGTTTGTCATCCATGGCTAGCCCGTCCAACCTTGCTGCCTTCAAAATAAGATTTTGAAATGATGGAGATGAGTTCAAAAGATGGAGCTTTGTTTACCAAGCCCTGCCAAGCATGGCTTGTGCAAGCAAAGCCACGTGGCTTCTGCAAGCAAAGCACGTGGTTGTGCGATTCTACCGAAAGGCCCTGCAGGTGGTTGTGTGGTTATACCGGAAGGCCCTGCGGTGCAGCTGCACATAGCCACTCTTGATGATAACACAGAAGCCACGTGGCCTTGTCTTTTCTGAATCAGGCGTGCATGATCATCGTCTGGTCAGCTGGTGGCCTGTAGCGAACTATAGATTTGTTGGGGGGATGTTCGTTAGCGTTAATGTTTAGGGGCTGTCCCCATGACCTGTAGGGTCATGGCCTGAAGTGATAGAAATCATTGTACAGCAGCGAGGTGGTACTTCTGTTCAGCTTATGTCTCGAAGAAGGTGAAGGGAAGTGGTAGGAATAAAGCTTTGGTGCAAAATGCCGAGGTAATGCTGGGTCATCCTTTTACTGCAGTTAATTAAAGCAGGTGCGTCATTCTCCGCAGCCGGACATTCACTGGCTCGTCAAGGGGAAGCATGCCCTTTTCATATTTTTAGGACTGATGTGAAGCGCATCGTACATGTTGACCTTAATCCAACCTTCCAAGTCAAATGGCGTTGCACAAGGCTTGTCTTGCAAGCCAGGGGCCTCAGTACTCGCATGTGCCTGTGGCATTTGCTCCAGAGGCTCAAGGCAACATGGCATTGCTCGAGAAGCTCAATTATGGTTGCCTCTAGACAATCAGGCGTGGTTGTCCATGCGAAGCAATCAGACCGCCCATCAATTAGCGAAGCTATGATTGCTTAGTATAGAAACTTTTGCTGGCCGGAACAGCTCAATGGCCATGGCTATATGGGACCCCCACTCCCCCCCTGCAGGCGTATATGTAGACGATTATCTGCTTAGTGCAGATTTGAAGCGTTAGCGCAGCTTGTGCGAGACGGGAAAGGGACACCCGATTGCAAAAACGGTAGGAAAGGACCCCATATTGTGTTTTGGGTGGTCCCAGCGTAAGTCGCTGCGGAGACTGCAGCACCCAATTGCAAAACAAACGTTAAATGTAACCCAACATGCGTTTTGGATGGTCCCAGTGAACTGCAGTGGGGAAGATGCGCTGGTCCATGATGCCGAGGCTGCCTTCATGACCGCATGACACACGTCAGTTCTTTCTGGGATGGGGGCCAACAGGAATGGTAGCTGCGCTCAAGGAGAGTGCATGGTCAGAAGCTGGCTTTGGGAATGGGTGGCTCATGAGCTGGGTCAGTAGGGTTAATCAGATCGGTCGGTATGTGATTGGGGTTTATGTAGCGCATGGGTTCAGTTGTTCCCCTTCAAATGGGCAGGTACATCTGTGCACCTTCCTTCTCCAGTGGGATAGAAAATGTATAGGGAGACCAACCTGACAATCCTGACAATCAACCCAACCTGACATCAGAACCGTCACCAGCTGGGCACTTCCAGGATGTTATTCAAAATCGCGTCTCACACCACATGGGCATGGGCCACAACAACAATGGTTGCAACGGCTCACGAGATGCCTCTTACATTGGTTGAGCCGAGCCATAGCCCATTGCTGATAAGTGATTGATGTCGGTTACAAATTTGTATAGTTGACGACGCTTTGCTTCTATATGCTGCTCTGAAGGTCCCATCGAGGTCCCCGACAGCTCTACCGGTTTCTTCTATTGTACCCGACTATAGGAATAATTGATACCCCAAGGGGTGGGGTGAACTGTGTGAAAGTCTGGCATTAAAAAATGCCACAGCTCCTCAAACACTGATATCCACCAACACGAACTCTATATAGCAACCATACATATTGCAACAATTGTGTAGCTGCCGCCAGCAGTAGCATTGAATTAAAAGCAACCGTGCTCACTTCAACACAGTTACTTACCTGTCACATCTACGAGCCAACCCCATTTCAAACCCCAAGATGGGAGACACCGCGCCCATCTGTTGTATAATCCCCTACCTGTTCAAAGAATTTCGTTCCGCATGCGGCTGAGGGTTTAATACATGCCTTGCATACACGGGTGTACAGCCCGCCCTTATATTTCGAGATAAAATGTCAAATAGATTTTCCCTTAAATACTCTACCTCACCTCTCCAACTCCAGCATCATGTATTACAGACTGAGACTCTCGCCCTCCTAAGACCAGGCCAGCAGCTCGACAAGTGATACAAAACCTGCCAATGTGTTAAACGGAACTGCGCCTACTTATTTCCAGCACGCCTGAGCCAAGAGATGCCAGCACCCCTAAGCCTAAGCATTTGTGCAGAAATCAATCCGAGGTCGAGTTCCTGAGGGAGATATGCCATGAGGCCCCACATCGGACAGCCCACTAGTGCAGTGTGTAGTGCTGAAACAGTAAATCTAGTCCAGAAGCACCACAGGGGATCGAAACCTAGCTGTAACACAGTACAGATGTGGCCCCACAGGGCCGTGTAGACGTACAACTTGGCCACATGAACGCACATCGAGGAAAGAATTTAATTTATTCAATTCAGCTACAATCGTCAGGAGTCGCGACTTCAGCGACTCATGCACAAAAGCCGCTCTTCAATTGCTGAAGCTTTTGCGGCATGGCCATGGACTTTGTTTGTCGGCCACAACAAACGGTGGACACGACGCTTTGGCTTCACAATACAGAGCCACGTATCCCAAGATTGATACTGGGCCGACCATTCGAACGTCCAGGGAAAGTCAAGAAGCGGCAATAAATTCAAGCATTCGTGCCCCGCAATTTGGAATTTGCTCGAGTAAATTCCGCAGAACATCCTCGTCTCTTTCCTCAACAGGCGGAACTTATCGAGGCCACGCGCGGGTCTTGCCGGGGTGACCATGAGAGATGGTCCCGGACGCTTAGTTGATGACGTGAAGTCCGGAAGAGTGGAAATCAAGGTTTGCGGGCGGTAATCAGGTTGAATTTGATGACCCCTCTTTTGAAGCCGGTGGCCATTAGAGGCATCACAAGGGCTCCCTGCAGGCCAACAGAACGGCTTCATGGCCATGTACAGATGCACCTCAAGCAATGGCAAGGATGAGGGGGCAAAGCATAGAGAGGCTGTATGGCGATCTAGTGTTCCAGTTAACCTCAATGACGATGGGGGAGGGAAAGCGGTGGACGGGGTCAGGCAGCAGCAGCAGCAGGAGACTGTTCATAAGAAGGAGTCTGATCTTGACAGGGTCTTCAGACTTCATTCACACAGGTGCGACAGCCCGTCTATTCCTGTAGAGGGTCTTCAGACTTCATTCACACAGGTGCAACAGCGCGTCTATTCCTGTAGAGGGTCTTCAGACTTCCGTTCAGACTTTCGCAAGTGCGACAGTATCTTTATTCCTAGATGGTCTTCAGACTTCCGTTCAGACTTTCGCAAGTGCGACAGCATCTTTATTCCTAGATGTTTAATATAAAGAGTGAAGCCTATCCTAACCGTACACAATAAATTCCTACTTGTTTGTGTGTCACACCTGCAAGCACCCTTTGCACGGCTAGTTCCTTATGCACGCATCAGATGACGCAGCCTATCAATCCATCCAACTTTTTCTGCTTCCCACCCTCACGTGTAAATTCTGTGGGGTGGGGAGGGGAGGGAAAGTGGGGATCCCCCATGACGGAATTCCTGAATTTACACACAACTGCAGAAGGAGAGAGCGATTTTGAGGAGGAGGGCGTAACGACTGACCTTGATAGTGGTCCAGCCAGCACGGAGGAGGCCTAGGAAGCCGCGGACCGACAACGCAGAGCGAATGACGGCCCCCCAGAAGGGAGCCACCTCTTCTGACCAATCCGCCGTCTTTATGTCCTGCGCTCCCTCACACGCGCACCACTCAGACACTGCACCCCCGCCCCCCCCCCCCCCCCCCCGGGGGCACACCTTTCTCCCCCTTACGTAAATCCGCCATAGTCCGAGGCGAAAACCAGCTCTCGCAAAACTCGAGCGCCGCAAGGCCGCCGGGCCTTGCGGCGCCCGTTTTGCCTTGCGGCTCTCGGAAAGCTCCTCACGAACTGAAGCCGCATGGGAGACCAAGACAACATCGAGCGCAAGCACGCATAGCCAATGTGTCCAAAAGGCGTCCTTCGCAAAACTGCCTGGCTTCCTTCAGAAAACTTGCAGAGACGGCCCACTCACTTCCTCTGCTATCACCATCTCAGATTCGTGGATGCATGTGTAGACTCCCACGCGCGTACGTGCGTACGTCAAAACACACATGCACGGCCAGGCGGACACACAGAGATGCAGAGCAGTGGCAGGCGAGGCGTACGACGAGGCCCTCCTTCTCAAAGAGCGCCTTGTAGTCATTGACGGAACACCAGTCCGGCAGGTAGTAGGCATTGCAGATTCTCTTCAGCAGCGCTTTCTCCTCCGGCTTCAGTTCCGTCTCTCCTGGTTCCAGGTTCCTGCGGGCCCCGCTCCCGCATTCCTCATCACCCGTGTGTGCTTGGCACAGTGCGCCCCGGGGAAACACACACACACACACACACACACACACACACACACACACACACACACACACACACACACACACACACACACACACACACACACAGCCAGCCTCCAACCACCCACCCACTCACGCAGCAGTGAGTCAAAAAGTGGGGGGGGGAGTGGCAGCAGGCATATGCCCACAGATCCATCCACCCAGGGTTTAACCACCCATCCACCTACCCAGGCACCAGTGGGGCCAAGGGGGGGTCACCTGTGGCACCATGTGACCATGAGGATGTGGCCCCCGGGGGCGCACACGCGCACCAGCTCGCTGACAAACTTGGGTTTCTCGGGCATGTGCTCGCCGCTCTCCATGCTCCACACCAGATCGAAGGAGTTGTCTGGGAAGGGCTGCGCGAGCGCATCCCCCACCTGGTACTTGGCCCTGTCTGCAAGGCCCTGCTTTGCTGCCAGCTCGTTTGCTCTGGCCGCCTGCATGTTGGCCAGCGGCCCACCTCTTGCGTCAGATTGGTGCAGGGCCCTGAAGCAATCAAACATGGACAGGAGGAAGGAAAGCACCCCCTGGGATCCTCCAGCTGAAGAAATGATTTGCCCACACAGACACGCCCACACAGACACACACACACACACACACACACACACACACACACACACACACACACACACACACACACACACACACGGGCGCGCGCGCACGCACGCACACACGCACACACGCACGCACGCACGCACACGCACATGCACATGCACACGCACACACGCACGCACGCACACGCACGCACACACATGCAGGCGCGTGCGGGCGCGCAAACACACACACACACACACACACACACACACGCACACACACACGCACACACGCACACGCACGCACGCACACGCACACACACACACACGCACGCACACGCACACACACGCACGCACACGCACACGCACACGCACACTCACACTCACACACACACACACACACACACACACACACACACACACACACACAGACACGGGCACGCATGCACACCCTGTCCCCCCTCTCTCTGTCTGTCTCTCCCTCTCTCCGTCCCCCCTCTCTCTGTCTCTGTCTCTCTCTCACACTCACTCTCCCCACCCCTCCTGTCTCTGTGTGTGTGCGCGCGCGCGAGCGTGTGCGCGCATGTGTTACTCCCTTTCTCTGTCTCCTCCCTCTCCCTCTCCCCCCCTCCCCCCTCACGCGCGCTCTCTCTCTCTCTCACTCTCTCTCACACGCTCTCTCTCACACTCGCACTCGCTCTCTCTCTCTCTCTCTCTCTCTCTCTCTCTCTCTCTCTCTCTCTCTCTCTCTCTCTCTCTCTCTCTCTCTCTCTCTCTCTCTCTCCTCTCTCTCTCTCTCTCTCTGTGTGTGTGTGTGTGTGTGTGTGTGTGTGTGTGTGTGTGTGTGTGTGTGGGGGGGGGGGGGTGTGGGTGTGGGTGTGTGTGTGTCCCTCTCTCTCTCCAACCCCCCCCCCCCCGGGGGGGAGCTCCCTCCCTCCCTCCCTTCCCCCCTCTCTCTCCCTCTTCCTCTCTCCCTTCCTCTGTCCCTGGCCCCCTTCTCTTTCTCTCCTCCCCTGATTTCCTCCATCCCCTCCAGGGACGACCAGCATTCCTACCCCACCCCCGACTAGGTACCTCGCCTTTCTTGTATCCACTTAACCACTTGCAGCACACTTGCTACGCTCAAGTCACGGGGTATCCACCTGTACTGGGCTGAGAGTGATTCCAACAGCCTCACAACCCCACTTGGCTGCCAGGTACCGGCTGCTGCCTCCAATGCCACAGCCGACGTCTACCATCTGACAAGCATCACAACATACATATTTCGAATTCAGAAACGCATACGCAAGCTGCAAAAAGTAGCAAATACATGCAGCGGATCTGCAAAAGGGTTAAGTGCCTTGAAAGGATACTGGCCATAGCAAAATTCGCCTGAGCTCCCTGCTTGCAAGAGCTTGCTGGTCTGAAGCAACAAGTAACAACAAGGGGGCAATTGACGGCGATTCTACAGGGAGTTACAACGCTTCAATTGTTTTCAAATCACAGGTTGGAACGCTTGAGTTGCCTTCCAATGACAAATACACTAGGAAGAAGTGAACCTGCTGAAAGACATAGGCAACAGTGTTTTGGAATGGAGGGAATCGACTGCTTACAGCATCCTGAGGATCATCAATTGCATATGGGGAGGAGCGGAATTCTGACGTTATAGCAGAACAATACGGGGTTCAATTACCTTCTTTGCGGAAGAAACCCCGGCCCATTTGAGGCTTTCGTTGATCATATCGATCTGAGCTTCCTGATTGGTCTTGGCAGGGCCATCTTTAGGATAATATCCATGATGCATGTGGTCCCCCCACATGTCTTCCCACAGTCCAGAGGATTGATCATAGAAATTGGCAATCCCTTCTTTGAGGCCCGGGTTCTGCACCACGAAGAGCCCCGATGATTATCCCCCAAAAGGTTTTGCCCCATTCGTAACGATGCAATCCGAATTAGTTATCACTCACTTGCTCAGTCTTCGCCGTTTCAAGGAGCGTATCCGCGGCATTTGTCACACACATCTGCCCACGACTAGGACGTCGGATCGGTAGAAGTGGGCCTTGTTTGACAGGAGTCGGTCTGTGTCGTGAAAGGTTAGAGCGAACGGCCACGATATCCTTATTTGGAACCCCTACAGGACAATGCGCACGTTAACAACAAAACATGAGGTCTTGCAGGACGATCTGTGCGTCACGCAAACAAATAGATCTCAAACCAACGGACTATCCTTCAATGACATTACCTGACAGCGTTGAACAAGGGCACATCATCATCCTTCAATTCAGGTGGGTACTTGGTTGAAGGAAAAAACCCCTGGAACTCCCACATTTCCCGGCACTTGCCGCCCAAGCGGGCTCCAGCGGGTACCCGTGGCGATCCCGTTCGTGGGCCACGTCTGCGTTTGGACTTCGGGTTCGCTGCTGGAACTTGCAGCCTACACGGTTGGTTGAACCAACTCGGTTGGCGAGTTCCGGCCGGCCGGCTAGACTACAAGCCGATGAAGCATTCGTTCACGTCCAGGGTTTAGCTTATGGCTTACGTTGATATGCTGCGACTTGCAAGTCTAGGGCAGTACTTAGACCCGTCTCTCGGCACAACTTCAACTTCGGCACAACTTCAACTTCGGGAGACTTCTCATTGCCCAGACTACATTGCCCAGACTATTGCACCTTCTTTCCCTTCTATCACAAGTACATCACTCCGTAAACTATGCTACCTCTCATTGCCCAGACTACTGCACCTTCTTTCCCTTCTATCACAAGTACATTCCTCCGTAAACTACACAAGTACATTACTTAACGTACATCATACTCATGTACGTGCTCAATAGATAACTACATCTGTATCTTTGGAGGCCATTGTTTAAGGGCATAAGAGCAGCAACCCCGGCACAGTGTGATCAGGCCCTTGCCAGGACTCAGCCAGGCCCTTGCTCTGCTTCGTGTTTACCGGTAGAGTGGACACAAGTACTGCTGTACGGCTAACTTCATATTCGTTAGGCTTCACTCTTAATTCTAAATTCGTTTGGCATAAATTTTCTTGTACACAACCCATGGGCCAAGAAACCGAAAGCCAGCCATGGAGGAGACAGGTCTTCTAGAAGAGGAGGTGAAGGGCGGGGGAATTCCATCTATCGCCAGACGTTATTGGGGATGTCCCCCTGTTGCGGGGGGGAGAGGAGGTGGAGAGAGGAGGAAAGAGTTCAGGGCGCGCGGGCTGAGGAGGAAGGAAGAGAAGGAAGAAGATCTAAACAGATCGGCCGAGAGAGAGTTGGAAGTGATGCCTTCCTGTCGCTCTCTCGCTTGCCCGCGTGCTCGCCCCCACGTGCGCGCGCTCTCTCTCTCTCTCTCTCTCTCTCTCTCTCTCTCTCTCTCTCTCTCCTCTCTCTCTCTCTCTCTCTCTCTCTCTTCTCTCTCTCTCTCTCTCTCTCTCTCTCTCCTCCCTCTCTCTTCTCTCTTCTCTCTCTCCCCCTCTTTCTCCCCCCCCTGTCACGCGCTCTCTCACTCTCTCCCCCTTCTTTTGGGACGGCAAAGATCGCGCGCGGCGCACGCGAGAGAGAGAGAGAGAGAGAGAGAGAGAGAGAGAGAGAGAGAGAAGAGAGAGAGAGAGAGAGAGAGAGAGAGAGAGAGAGAGAGAGAGAGAAAGAGAGAGAGAAGGGCGGTATTGTCAATCACATTTAGAAACGGTGAATGCAACATGAAGAATTTCAGCCAGAAGAGCGTTTGGGATTTTGTCAACAGAGCACTATCCCAACCTGGAGATGTTACCTCGACGTTACACCCCTTGTCTTGAAGCATCGATGTTGTCTGAGGCCATCATTCACAAATGCGCACGCGCGCGATGACATTAAAACTTAACTTTACACGTCAACTACAAAGAAGAAAGCATTGTTAGCTATTTTGCACGTCATGAACATGTCTGGCGATCTGCATGTTACATGTCATGTACAGTTGAAACTCTACAGGGAAAGTTTGTTTTGCCTAGCTACGAAGACAGCCAAAGTACGAAGCTTGCCCTAAAACTGTTCACAGACGTGCTGCCTGGCTCGAGAGAGAGAGAGAGAGAGAGAGAGAGAGAGAGAGAGAGAGAGAGAGAGAGAGAGAGAGAGAGAGAGAGAGAGAGAGAGAGAGAGAGAGAGAGAGAGAGAGAGAGAGAGAGAGAGAGACGGGGGGGGGGATTTTTCAATCACATTTCGGAACGCTGAATGCCACATGAAGACCTTCAGCCACAACAGCGTATGGCATTCTGTCAGCAAAGCACTATCCTTGGCCGCAGGTGAGGTCTTGAGGTTATACACCGTGTCTTTAAGGGTCGACAGTTGCCTGAGGTGATCAGTCATGAGCGTGCACTTGTGTGATGCTCTGTATTTTACACGTCGACTACAAAGAAGAAAGCATAGTTTGCTAATGTACACGTCGTGAAGATGTCTACGATCTGCACGATACATCCTCCGACATGTTCACGACGAGCAACTAGCTAACTACGTTTTTTTTCTTCCCGGTACAGGGACAGTTTGTTTTGCCTAGCTGCGAAGGCAGCCTCACTATGGAAGCTTTCCCTAAAGTGCACACGGACGTGCTGCCTAGGCTGCCAGCTGGCTCGAGTCTTGTTGACAACGTTCGACAAGTGACATGCACGTTCGCAGTTGTGGGTAGGCTTACACGATATATTTATGCAGTTTGGCGGTCTTTGGGCCACAACCCCTGCATGCCAGCCATGAAACATCGATCTGCCACAATAGTGATCAAGAATGGTGCAAGGTCATGCAGCATGACATGGCTCATGCTTCCTCATCATGGTGTTCCATCAACTCAAAGAACACTAGGGCCGCTCGTCCTGACGCAACGCCCCTTCTTCTACTGGTCAACCCTGCCTCCTCCCCGGGAGCTCGGGGAAGATTACATTGCTTCAGTATTAGGTCTAACACTTTCAAGGCCAGAATTTCAGCACTTCCGAAGGCTCTGATGCCACCATGGTATATTCACACATGCAAGTTCGAGCGCGCCCCTAACGCCCCTTGTGGTGGAACTCTCCACAAACAACCAGGGAGCCCTTTCAACAATCCATCTGGCCAGCTTTCATGAAGGCCATGCTCCTCTAAAACATCCCCGCTGTCAATCTGAGGCGTCCCCCTAGAACCATTGACCGCATCTGTCCAATTTGCCTTGACAGGCAGCACCCAGCTCTAGAGCTCTAGATCTATTGGCGGAAGCCTCTCAGGTGGGCCACACCGTCCCCAACGGCAACTCCCCACCATCGTAGTTGCTGGTGTCGCAGAAAGGATGATACAGAATTTATATCACATTTACAGCGTTTCCTGATCATCATGTTGAAAACACCAGTTGTGAAAATAAATATCTCCTCAACCTCTTAAGCGAAGACATAAGGGCCTCAAACTTGAAATTTCTCCTTGTAACACCGGCGGAGTCTCTCCACATCTTGGAAAGACATAGTTCCACTTTAACTTCATAACTCGTCTTGGTTGACGTGCACCTTACTTGACCTGAGTACGCCCTCCTCCTACGTAGCGTCGCTGATCACAATAACCTTCCTCAGTCCCTGTAAGGGGAGTTCAATTAAACACGGAGTAAACGAGCCCGCCTGTATCTTCCGGCATCCTCCAGATTGACGAGCTGATTTAGTATTGAGAGTGAAGCTTATCCAAACCGATAATCAGGAGCCGGCGCACACCAGAGCTGATTTTTATTGGCTTCCCTGGATGTCTTAAGAAGGCGAAGGAGACTGGCTGCCGCGTTTTGTAACCCACGTGAGGTCATTTCCTGTACAGCAAGCTCTGACCCAAATGAACGGAGGCACGAAGACGCCGCTTTTCCACGTGTGAGGAACGCTTCAATTTTGATCAGCAGTCTTGCAAACCCATATTGGCACGCAAAGGCCCAAAGCTGGAACCAAGTCTTCTCATTATCGGTGCTCGCATTACCGGACCCAGCAGCTGCTTCAACAACTCCATTGATGAGGAAGAATTTCTCAACCTGGTTCAATATATCTGCAGAATAATCCCAACCTCTCGTAAGCACGCTGTTACAGAGTACCCATTCCTTGCGCATCACACCTATAGGTATAGCTATGGGAATTGCATTCTGTATAATCCCCCCCCCCCCCCCACACACACACACACACTCAGACACACAAACGCACACACATATGTATGCAGATTACGTAATGGAAATCGTGTGTATATATGCATGCGTATGTGCTGACACATGTGTGTGTATGTGAAGCGTTTGGGTGTTTGTCTGGGTGGTGTGGGGGAGAGAGAGTAAGAGAGAGGGGGGAAGGGAGAGGAGAGGGACAGGGAGGAAGAGAGAGGGGGGGGGGGCACGCACACGCACACGCACACACACACACACACACACACACACACACGCACACACACACACACACACACACACACACACACACACACACACCCCAACACACAGACACACACACACACACACATACACACACACACACACACACACACACAGGCAGGGGGGGAAGAAGAGAAAGAGGAGGGAGAGAGGGGTGAACGAGAGAAGGGGGGGCGAGGTGAGCGAGAGGGAGAAGGGGAAAGTAATGGGCTGGGTGTGAGCGGGGGTGAGCAGGTGGGTGGGTGTGGGGGAGTAAGGGTGTGTGTGGGTGTGGGTGTGTGTATGTGTGTGTGTGTGTGTGTGTGTGTGTGTGTGTGTGTGTGTGTGTGTGTGTGTGTGTGTGTGTGTGTTTGTGCGCGCACGCACGGGGGTGTGTGTGTGTGTGTGTGTGTGTGTGTGTGTGTGTGTGTGTGTGTGTGTGTGTGTGTGTGAGAGAGAGAGAGAGAGAGAGAGAGAGAGAGAGGGAGAGAGGGGGAGAGAGAGAGAGAGAGAGAGAGAGAGAGAGAGAGAGGAGAGAGAGAGAGAGAGAGAGAGAGAGAGAGAGAGAGAGAGAGAGAGAATGTAAGCACATGCATGTGCGAGCTACCAGTGCCATGTAAGTGTGTACACATGTGTGCACGGGCATGTGTCAGCTTATCCACGCTGTGTGTATGTGTTCACCTGTGTGCATGGGCATGTGTCAGCCCACCCACGCTGTGTGCATGGGTTCACGTGCGTCCACGGGCATGTGCCAGGTTACCCTTGCACACATGCACACATGAGTGTCTGCCTCTGTTCCTCTGGGATTTGCTTGGTGCCTCCCAGCCCATATCCCTTGAGTGTAGTGGAAGCTTCAATAAATCCCCAGTGTTGGCAATAACTTCCCGCAACAGATGATAAACAAGATGTAGCACTGAAATATTTTTATAAATTAACATATTGTCATGTGAAATTATACAGTGCAGGTCTGAAAATGAAAGTAGCCTGCAAATGTGCTATTCGGCACAATCGAAACTGAAGATCCGATCCACGTCCAGCAACCTTCGCAACCTTCAGCTCGCATTTCCACCATATTTTGCAAGATATCTTATCACCATCTGATACATCAATTGTGACATAGCATGGCAAGTGTAATTGAGGCTTCCCATCAGAAATGCATCGTTTTATGACCCTTGCAGCCCAGCAGAAGCCAGAGCGGAGGTTTATCATCAAGTTGCTTGTACTCGAAAATCAACCGAAAGGCATCCTTCAGTTTGCATTAGAACAAAGAAAGTCCACGTGGGGGCAGCAAAGGGGCTGACGGGTTCCCCCTTCAAAATGTGGCACTCACCGTTAACTTGGTACTTGTCAGCCATTCTCGTTAAGGAGAAGATACGCGCCAAGCTTCCTGATCTCCCCGTATTTAATAGGAAGTCGAATTCGTCGATAAGGCTTCCAGCGCCGTGAAGATGTTTCAAGAGGTGCTGCACGTCTTCGTCTGTATCAAACAACATCGGAATTTCGGACAACTTTCCGCACTTTACCTCCGGACCGTCCTTAAAACAAGTCCTGAATAAATCCTTCATAACCTTAGACTTGGCCTCCAGCAAGATCCTAACGGTAGGAAATTTGCGTCCTGAATCTGACACAAGGAAGCAGTCATGCACAAGAAGTCCGTTCCCATCGTCTGCAGACATGTGTTCCACTTCGAACTTTAATGAACCCTCACTCACACCTCTCAAGCCACCTTGATCACCTCAATCTCTTGAGAGTACGCATTGTCATGGGAAGCATCTCTACCAAGACATGCCCGCCGTGCCGGAACCAGATTCTGGGACGGTTCTGTTCGGGACCTTGTTTTTGACCGTTCATGCCGTGTTCCTCACGGTTACAGTGTTACAGTGTAACTGCCACTGGGAATTCCAATGAGGTAACATATGCGAAACTTATGATTAGCATAAAAGGCGAAGCATCTCCTAGCCTAGGCCTTGGACCGCAAACCACGCATCCCACATGCGGCCATGCAGAGGCTATATGGCCATGCATGGACAGACGTGACGGTGAAACATGACCAGCGATATCCCAGGCCTTCCCAGGCCTGGCCTAGGGAAGGGAGGGGGGAAGCAGGAAAGGAAGGAATAGCAGGAGGGGGGGGGGAGAGGGATTTTGCAACAAAAATGGGGGAGGAGGTTTAGCAACAAAATACAAGGGTGAGTATGGAGGCGATACAGAGGCGAGCACAGGGGGGGGGGGGGGGAGAGCTCTCCAGAGGGCGGGGGGGGGAGAGAGGGAGAGAGAGAGAGAGAGAGAGAGAGAGAGAGAGAGAGAGAGAGAGAGAGAGAGAGAGAGAGAGAGAGAGAGAGAGAGAGAGAGAGAGAGAGAGAGAGAGAGAGAGAGAGAGAGGGGGGGGGGGGGGGGAGAGAGAGACAGAGACAGAGAGAGAGAGAGAGAGAGAGAGAGAGAGAGAGAGAGAGAGAGAGAGAGAGAGAGAGAGAGAGAGAGAGAGAGAGAGAGAGAGAGAGATAGAGAGAGAGAGAGAGAGAAGGGGCCCCGGGGGAAGGGAGGGAGGAAGAGGTAGAGGAGGAAGGAGCGAGAGAGATGAGCGAGGGCGAGTGAATGTCCGCCGCCCATACGTTGTGCAAATGTCCGCTCATAGTGCTGCGTTCTTTTGCAAAAAAGAAGTACCTGAAAACGCCGCATGTTATGTCGTGATCATTGCCATGACCATTGCAACTGCTCTCAAGAGCGACATGGCCTCATTAGACTAGCGTTGTGGCATGGATGCCGATTGGCCTCTCCGTCTGCATAGACCCAGACGTAAAATCTCAATGATGTCTCTGCTTCTGCTCTTGAATGCCCTCGGTCGCACATACCAGCCTACGGGCCCTAGGGCTTATAGGCCCACGGGGGGCCGGAGGGATCCCGGCGGGGGGCTCCGCGGAGGGGGGGGGTGTTTCCACCGTGCCGGCAGGTGTTCGCCTTCACGAAGGCAATGGGGGAATCCCATCCTCCAGCATCCTCACCCTCTTGACGCACTAGTGTCATTACTGATTCAGATTACGCAGGGCTTTGCAAGCGTCTGTCTCTCCTATGTTTGCACGTTCCAATGCGATTGTGATTGCATGTCGGCTCGCCGGGATGTCTTCATTAAATTAAAGAGAGTTGCTACGATTTACTGCACATTGCACCCCAAGCGAGGTCATTTATGAGGTGGCAGCCTCAGACGCACATGAAACGAGAATCGGAGACGCCCGGTCGCAGGCAAGCATACTTCTTGACACTTGACAGCAAATACGAGAAGCTGCATTGGCACGCAGAGGACTGTAACATCCAAATGTTCTTGGGATTGATGCTGGCAGATTTGGGACACATTAGCTGCTTCAACGGCTCCTTGATGAGGAAAAGCTTTTCACCTGGTCCATACTGTCTAGATAGACTTGGGCGAGGCATTGATTCCATTATGAGGTCACACTTGCCAAGTATCTGCTTGTGGATCGTATCAGTACTCGTCGTAAGCTTTCCAACTATAGATCCATGTCCCAGGCACGGGGTGTGTGTGTGTGTGTGTGTGTGTGTGTGTGTGTGTGTGTGTGTGTGTGTGTGTGTGTGTGTGTGTGTGTGTGTGTGTGTGTGTGTGTGCGTGCGTGCGTGTGTGTGTGTATATGTGTGTACGCGTGCGTGTGTGTGTGTGTGTGCGTGCGTGTGTGTGCCTGTGTGTGTGTGTGTGTGTGTGTGTGTGTGTGTGTGTGTGTGTGTGTGTGTGTGTGTGTGTGTGTTGTGCGTGCATGCGTGTGTGTGTGTGTGTGTGTGTGTGTGTGTGTGTGTGTGTGTGTGTGTTCGTGCGTGTGTGTGTGTGGTGCGTGCATGCGTGCATGCGTGTGTGTGTGTGTGTGTGTGTGTGTGTGTGTGTGTGTGTGTGTGTGTGTGTGTGTGTGTGTGTTGTGTGTGTGTGTGCGTGCGTGCGTGTGTGCGTTGGAGCGCAGCGGGGCACGGGGGGCGTGGGCATGTGCGATACGGATCTGGCAATACTATACTATAGCACGTGTGCGAGTGCGTAAGTGTTTGGGGCGAAGCATGGGGGCGAGGGGGCATGTGCGATACAAATATGGCACCCAAATAGAGAATAACATCTTCATGCACTAGCATCTGATGTCGAGTGTAATGAACTTTTATTCACATTGAAAGAACAGAAGATGAATTGAACATATATCGATGTTCCATTTTGGTGCATTATGGTTCATCTAAAACATTTGCTTTAGAGCTAGCGCTTATCAGCCAGCAAAGCTATTCCTCATGATTGTTCTGTACACACAGTCAACAAGCTACAGCATGTTGTAACATACTTTTTCATTGATAAATATATTAAATTAAGATAGATCACGGATTTGCCAGTAAGCCAGTGGTACATGTGCGGGCAGGCCACCAGGACAACAGAGAAGCCGCAACGTGACCTTGTACATTATTATTCCCGTGCATGTAGAATTCTACTGCAATGTAGTGGCCTTCAAGGCCTTTCCAGTACCGTAGCTTGGAGTCGACTGGATGTAGATAATAAGCAACTTAGTTCACCATCTTCCTTTTCCTAACCAACTTAGTTCACTGGAACGGCTGGGTAGATATGTATCAACGAACAAAGCCAGCTACAGCTGGTGCTCAACTGCAGTTGCCCGCAGGTAAATAGGAGCTGGTGCTCGAGAGTATGCACAAAAGCCGAACCTCGGCGAGCCTCCTGCAAACGTAGTGATATGAACAGCGTGGTACATATATCCATCGACAATGTAGTACATATATCTGTAGCTAGACAGTTGTACGGCGAGCCTTTTGTAAAAGCAGTGTTGCGTTTGTAAAAAGAGGCTCACGTGGATGCACACGTGCACGGTAGGTACCATGCATGGCCTACAACAGTCTAGCGAGTCAATTTTGCCCCATCTGATCAGGCTATGAGCAGTCTCCCAGGTCCTCAGCCGCTCTCATAGCGGTAGGCTTGAAGGTTCACCTTCAAGCACACGTGTAGGGACGCACTGGAAGCGTTTTGTTGTTAAGGGCTTTAACGTCTCATCATCATGAAATCAGAGCACTTCGCAACCTTTGTGTTCCCACCAACTCTCTCTACTCCCACCAACTCTCTCTACGCCCACCAACTCTCTCTACTCCCACCAACTCTCTCTACTCCCACCAACTCTCTCTGCTCCCACCAACTCTCTCTGCTCCCACCAACTCTGTTTGCTCCCACCAACTCTCTCTACTCCCACCAACTCTGTCTGCTCCCACCAACTCTCTCTACTCCCACCAACTCTCTCTACTCCCACCAACTCTCTCTACTCCCACCAACTCTCTCTACTCCCACCAACTCTCTCTACTCCCACCAACTCTTTCTACTCCCACCAACTCTTTCTGTTCCCACCATTCCTTTCACAAAGCAAGACCTTGGTTCTTTCACAACTGGCAGACTGCAGAGTTTGCAATCAACAGACCATGAAACGGGTCCATTGATGGTACTTAAGCTCGGGGGTATATGCTCCAGCTCTCTATACCGCAGGCCTCAAACTAGTACAGCGCTCGAAACGTGTGCATTGGACTCCCGCATCACCTCTAATATTGTGTTCTGATTTGGTGATATCATCACATACCCCATCCAGCGATGACCGTATCTTCCAAACTGGAGACTCTACATGCAGGAAAAGCTACTTGCCTGTGCTGGTCTATATAAAATAGCGAGATCCATCTCTCTAAATGTACTAACCTGTTCTTTCCAATTTTGCAAAACCGCAAAGACGGAAGCCTTAGGACTTAAGATATAGAAGAAAGATGTAAGCGAAGTCAAATAGGCAGTGGGTCAGGAGGCCGTATGTTTGTCTCGAGTATACATACGCTTAATGTACATATATACCCTTGCGTACCCTGACGCAGAAGCCTCACTATCTATTCCGAATAGGATGGGATAGATGTATACACAGCGCATCACAATGTTGGGCTGCACACGCAGCACCATGGTGCAATGGGATGCGTGACCACCAAGCATCGATGGATATCCCCAGTGGGCGACAAAGTGGGCTGCTTTACCATCCGAGCTCAAATTGGGTTTAAACCCCTGTGCTGTTGGAGATGGGCGAATGTCATGGCATAACAAATCTGAAAGCGCACTGAGGCAATAGTGAAATCGGGCATGTGCGAATCTGCACATGCCCACGCTGCATGTGCGTGCCGAATTGCTGACGCATTTCATGCTGGAGACAAAGGAGAGGACGACCGTGGCCCTCCACACAATGGAGAACACCCCGACTCCATTGTGAGGAGTCCGGCTTCCCGGGAAAGACTCTAGTCCAGACATACTGACACTACTCCATATGAAACTGATTACGCCCATTACTAGCGAGGTGCACCGACGTGGGCCGAGATATTCCGTTTCTCGCTCGCCGATGTTTGAAGACATCCATGTACCTGTACCGACATCCTCAAAGGGAGGGCTGTGTACTGCTGCATCCTCCTATTTCCTTGTCAGAACAACAGCGCTGTTGCTATGCTAGAGCTACAAGCTTTCAGCGATTAGGTGTACTAACAATAATTTGTCTGGGCAGTCCAGCCAGATCATCGACAGACAGTCAATGAACATCCGAATAGTTCCAACTGTTTTCTACAGCAGCTACCCTGCGTTTCTCGTTGGCGCTGTGCAGTAAAGGCATCGCAGGGAGGGGGGGGGGCGGGCACAAGAGGTTCTCCCTCTCCTCACGTGTTGAAATACGAAGTCTAGCACGGGGTATTCAAATGGAACCTGAAGGTACCTGCAGTACCAGTCAGCTGACTGTACAGCTGGCATGTCTTCCCCCCTACCTGCAGTACCAGTCAGCTGACTGTACAGCTGGCATGTCTTCCCCCCTACCTGCAGTACCAGTCAGCTGACTGTACAGCTGGCATGTCTTCCCCCCCACCTGCAGTACCAGTCAGCTGACTGTACAGCTGGCATGTCTTCCCCCCTACCTGCAGTACCAGTCAGCTGACTGTACAGCTGGCATGTCTTCCCCCCCACCTGCAGGACCAGTCAGCTGACTGTACAGCTGGCATGTCTTCCCCCCCACCTGCAGGACCAGTCAGCTGACTGTACAGCTGGCATGTCTTCCCCCCCACCTGCTGGACCAGGAAATCTCTTCAAGCTGGAAGAAAGCACCGTCTGCGATGGGACCTCTAAGCTGGAAAACCATCACATCCACGCTCCTCATGGGGACACACCAATCTAATCTCTCCTCTGCAGTAGTCGTGATTTGCAACTGATTGCACACCTCGCACATTCGCCAGAAAATAGGGGGCTCGGGCGTACGGCGCTGGATTTTTCCTCTACGCATGCATGGTATTCGTCCCGGTACCCCCACTTTCTTGTCCAAAAACACAGAGCCGTTGTCAGAAAGGGACCTTGCCGGTATTCCTCATGTCACGACCTTGATGCAGAGCCGACAGACAAGCACCCCCCCCCTTCTCCTCAACCCGTCAAGGGCACTCTATGATTGTGAGCCGGCAAACAACATTGTCTAGGATGCTGTAGAGCCGGCAAACAATGTTGTAGAGGATGCTGTTGAGCCGGCATGCTTTGCGCAAACAATACTGTAGAAGATACAGCAGAGTCGGCAAACAATGCTGTAAAGCCGGCAGCCAGCCCGCCCCCCTCCCCTCAAGGGTACCAGCGGCCCCTCGAGGGTACCAGCGTCGGCCGTCTCCATCGCGCCGGACTAGGCTGAGCTGGCCCAAGGACACTACGGTTTCGGCTTGGTCAGCAACTCCGAAGAGCTCGCCGGAGCGTCTGCTCTTTCTGCCAGTACAGTGCGCTTAGGGCGCTGAGAGGCACATTTACCCATATGGATGCCACATGCAT
>KV908444.1:35000-40000 GCA_002005505.1 Botryococcus braunii
TCGATGCAACTAACAAGCACGACTCAAAGCTTGCACTTCAGCATCAACAACCGCAGACCAGACTCTTGGGCTTTCCCCAACCCGTGAAGCTGACATTACGATGGACACACCATACTAAGGCGCGAGAATTTTAACAAATATCAGTCGTGTCACCGCCCAGAGCCTGCACAAACAGTACTTTGACCTCAGGAAGTACACCGTCCTTTCTCAGAATTTCACCGGGCGCAAGCCCACATCAACAATGTATGACATTTACGCCCCAAGGCATTGGGTCATGCACTTTCCGCTTATTCAACAAATTGTGTTTGTATAAGGAAACGTTTGTAATTTAAAAAATAATACAAAACACAAGATTACATCCTTAGACACCGAAGAATAAACGGAGGGGGATGCCCCCCCCCCCCCCAAACACTGCGTGGGGGCCGCGCGCGTGTATACACACACACACACACACACACACACACACACACACACACACACACACACACACACACACACACACACACGCACGCACACCCGCACGCACGCACACACGCACGTGCGCGCGTGCGCACACACACACACACACACACACAGACACACACACACACACACACATACACACACACACACACACACACACACACACACACACAATGACGGCCGAAGTGACGTCGCCTCTCCACCCATCCCCCTCCTCTCCCACTGTACAGGGCAACGAAACTTACACAGATGAGTGAATTACCATTTTTCCCCCAACGGCCTGCAGAGTCTGTGCATGCATGCATGCATGCGTGTGTTCGTGTGCTTGCGTGCGTGTACGTGTGCGTGTGCGTGCGCGCGCGCGCGTGTGTGTGTGTGTGTGTGTGTGTGTGTGTGTGTGTGTGTGTGTGTGTGTGTGTGTGTGTGTGTGTGTCCCATTGCTTCCCTTCTAACTAAATGTGACCCAGATAGCCAGAGACCTGGCGCCTGATGTGCTTCTCCCTTCCGCAAGGGGGGGGGGGGGGGGAGGGGCATTGACCCAGATATTCGCAAGAGGATTTGAGAAAGAAGTCCTTCCTTTCTTTTATGGAGGAGAACAACCATGGTCTCAAATCTTGCCGATAACTGGCACATGTATTTCATCCCTTACGCGCCCTCACCTCTCATCATCCAGGGCCGGAAGGGAAAGGACAGAAGCAGACAGACACCAGTGTGTGCGTGTGTGTGCCCCCTACGCGCATGACCCCCCCCCCCTCTCTCTCTCTCTCTCTCTCTCTCTCTCTCTCTCTCTCTCTCTCTCTCTCTCTCTCTCTCTCTCTCTCTCTCTCTCTCTCTCTCTCTCCGCCTCTCCCTCTCCCTCTCCCTCTCCCCCCCCCTCCCCCCCTCTTCTCTCTCTCTCTCTCTCTCTCTCTCTCTCTCTCTGCCCCTCTCTCTCTCTCTCTCTCTCTCTCTCTCTCTCTCTCTCTCTCTCTCTCTCTCTCTCTCTCTCTCTCTCCCCCTCCCCTCTCTTTCTCCCCCCCCCCCCGCCATACAAAGCTCTCTCTGCACACATAACAGAAGACAAGCCTGAACATTGTTTCATTGGACATCCAGGCTCGTGGGGTTTATCTATCGGGACGTCTTTCCGTATAACGAACACCCTGATCGCATAGCATCGGAGAGGCAGGTGGTCTGCAGCCACTGCGAGAGATTAGCGGTACAAACATAGCATGCCAGTACACCCTCCCAAGAGGCTGCCCCAAGGGAACGGAACGATTCCGCAGCAGGTCTGCAAAACTGCAAATGTCCTCGTTTCAGTCCTGCCAAGCAGCTCTTGATCGCTTAGCAACACCCGCTCCCCAATTGTCCGGGCAGCTGACTAATGGCTGTATGTATCGGCCTGAAAAGGTCATCACGTGGGGGGCCCCGCACCACAGACGGGGCGCCCAAACGAAAAAGCAAAAAAGCCCCGCAGAGGGCTGAAGCGACTGCGGTCCAATCCCTCCAGCTCACTATGAAATATGCACATGCACTCGATGTTTACCAAGACTCCAGGAAACCGATCCCGTGCACTGCTCGTACGCTTGTGTCAAAAGCCAGGACAAGGTCCGTCCCTCCCTGCTACACTTACGAATAGGAAATGTACCATCACGGGACGCGAAAGTGTGGGTGCCGCACCCGGCGGCAAAGACACGGGGCCTTGGTTTCTATCTAGAGACCGGGGCCCTAAAAGCGGCACACACCGTGCGGTACCATGGCAGCACCTTTTGAGGGTACTCCCAGAAAGCCTGCGGCTGGCTCCCTCTCAAATAAGCTCTGCTCCGTGATTCCTCACGGGGATCCAGAGACTTCGTGTCTCTCCCAACACCCTTCAGACACTTTGTCCACCCCAACTTTTTCCTCCGTGTCCACTTTTCCTCCGCCAATCTCAAGCCAGAAGAGAGTAAACCCTTACTCTCGGAGTCTCTTCTACTCCAAGAGTAAAGAGGTGACGCTTACTCTCGGAGTCTCTTCTACTCGGAGATTAAATTCACTTTAAAGAGAGGAGACTCCTCAGGTGTGCATTCCTTGGAAGGTTCCAGGAGGGCTCAAGCCCACCTCCGAAGCGCAACAGCTGCATTTTGATCAGCTCCCACGTCCCCTCAACAGTACTTCTCAGCTTTGAGCGGTACGAGTGATTTCAAACCCCCTCACAGCACTCCTCAGCTTTGAGAAGTCCAAGTGATTTTCATCTTTGAGCAGTACAAGTGGGTTTCATCCCCCTCACAGTCCTCCGCTTAAGCGGTACAGGAGTGTCCCAACCCTCTCAGTGTCCCAGGACGGAGCAGTACAATGGGCAGGCTGTTCCTTAGGATAGGTAGTCCCCTTACTCATCCCGTGAGCGCCCTGGGCTGCGACCAGAGGGCTCCTGGCGGTTGTTCCTAACCTGGCCAACAAAGATGGAAAAACTCCTGTTCCCGCCTACCAACGGAACCGGCACAAGACAATGGAGAGCTTCCACAATGGAGAGCTCCCCACACAGGTTTGCCCATTCAAACTAATGAATGGCTTCCCACACAGGGTTACCCACACAAACCAATAATGAGCTTCCACATTAGAGAGCTCCCCTCACATGGTTACCCACACAAACCAATGGAGAGCTTCCCACACAGGTTCACCCAAACAAACCCATGGAGAGCTTCCACATTAGACAGCTCTCACACAGGGTAACCCCACAGCTCTCACACAGGGTAACCAGTGGAGGCCTCCCACACAGGGGAATGCAGTGCTCATGGTGCAGCAGCCAAGGAAAATGGAACAACCCTTCTTGCAGCAGCCAGTCCTGTACTTCTCTGTTTGTCGGGCACGGCCAAGGACCGAATTACCCTTCACCCTGAACTACCCATTCACAATAGAAAGCACCCCTTTCACGATAGAAAGCACCCCTTCCATGATAGAAAGCACCCTCTTACCGATCGGTGCCATGGAAGGCTTGTCATTGGGACCACGCCAGCACCTCTCGCCTGGTTCGACACAAATTAACTCCAACCCTGAGCTTTCCAATGACAAGCACCCCCTTCCCCACTTAGTCAGCACGGTGAGGCGCCCTTCTGCCCGACTTACGACGGCACACGAAAAAACAAATCAAATCTGTTCCCCTCATCAGTCGGCCAGCACCGAACGAAAATCGTCGAAAATCGGTCCAACCGACGAAAATCGAGAGTGGTGTCTCTGAAAAACAGCAATCACACCTTGACCCCTCCCCCCCCCCCCCCAAATTTCATATCCCATCCTGGCCATGCCCGCCCACAGAATTGATCCGCAGGACGTGCTTCGTGATATTTTGTAACTTTTTAGTTAACTGGGCACCGACCCCCTGCATCTATACACGTGTGGGTCACCTCACACCACCAGCCGCCCCACCCCCCCCCTTTCCCGACAGGGACGCCAAGCCCCACCCTAATCCCAACAAACAGGCAATCTGCAAAACCACACGAGCGGGAGGCTTCCTCGACCCTGGCATGAGGGCTGCCTCGCCGACATGGGCCTGCGATTCGCCAAGGCATAACCTCACACAGAGCCATTGAAACAATGTTCTCCTCATTGTGGGTAGCCTGATGGCTCTGTGTGCATCTCACACAGAGGCCATTCTCATCCCCAGAGCCATTAGGTACGATGTAACTCCACATCGCACCCGAGTGGCTCTTTTTTGTGCCGTCAGCCACCCCGGAAGCTGCACTCCCTAAATAACCGCTTGACCGCGTAGCAGCATACCAACCTCCGCAATGCTGCGCTGCGGGTCCCGAGTTGGGACTCCCAACTGCAATCTGGCAAGGTATAACCGCTTCTCACACAGAGCCATTAGGTACAATGTCCTCCATATCGCGCCCGAGAGTGGCTCTTTTCTGTGCCGGCAGCCACCCCGGAAGCAGCACTCCCTACATAATCGCATAAACACACAGCACAATAATAACCTCCGCTATATGGCATTTCGAGGCCCAACTGCAGAGTCCTGTGGCTCGACTCAGAGGACTTGGCTTTCTGTTGCTTCAGCTATACTGCATAGCTTAAAGCACATATGTACCTCCTTACGCTGCATCTAGAGCCACAGCTTCAAAGCCCCTGTGCCTGGCTCCAAATCACTTGCTTGTTGGTATCAGCTTGCTCTCTGATGTTGGCATTCGAGTTGCGGCCGTGGCTGGGGTCCATTGACTTCCATTCTTGTGTAGCTTCAGGACTGCTGGCATTTTCAACTCGTTCCACTGCAGAGCCCTTTAGATCAGGCTCCGAAATATGCCCCAAACTCCATCCCCGCTACCTCGTAGTTTCACTCGCACTTGATGGCCCTGCGTCACAGACACCCAAGGTCTCAGTGCCACCAGCATGAAAACAGCCATATGTTTCTCGCCCGCTCGTCACAGGTTTCCAAGCTCTATACGGAGCAACATGAAAGTGGTCCTATCTTTCTTGCCCATGCGTCACAGGTACAATAGGTGTCGGGGCAACAGTGAGATGGTCCTCTGTCTCTTCCCCAAACGCAACAGGTACCCAAGGCCTCAGCGCAGCAGCACAAAAGCAGC
>KV908444.1:45000-152500 GCA_002005505.1 Botryococcus braunii
CTCATGCCAAATGCATCGCAATTCTCCTAGACTTCCAAGACAGCCTCTGCATGCCTGAAACGGGCATGTTTCTATGTATTCGCCGCATCCACATGCCTTTCACAAAGGTCTGCACACATAGGGACCCCAGGAGGGGAGGGCTCACGTGTTTCGTCGTCCCGCATGAACTTGACAAAGTCGTTCTTCAGCACGCGCATGAGGATGGTAGCCAGGAATCCGGTCAGCAGCAGCACCGTCACGCACGAGTTGATTATGCTGAACCAGTGGATCTGTGTGCTCCCCCTCACACATCAGCATTGCTCTTCATGCATAAGTGTACTGAGGTAGACAGGGATAAGGATACGGATATGGATAAGGATAAGGATGAGGAGCGCTTGCAAAAGGATTGATTTCATCAGTTTGTCTGAAACCTAAGTTATTGTATCCTGCCTCAAATTGGATACTGGCATTGTAATAATCTGAATCACACCCACCCTGTTCTAGAATTAAAACGTCTTTCATGCAGCTAAGAAGCCTTCTTTGTGAGTAACCACTTGTGACGACACACGAGCAGACACACCGGCTACTGCAGCATCATCGCAGCGTATCTGCATCAAAGCAAGAAGTGTGTATCAAGCTTGCGGATCTGGGCATGGCCAGCAGTGGAGAGAAGGGGACACCTCGAGGTGTTGGGGCAGGAAGGACCAGCGAGCGTATTTCTCCATCCGGCGCTCGAAGGGGATGGGGGTCTCCCTCCACTTAACACTGTAGCTGTAGTCCACAATGATCTTGTCCCCCTCGGGCGCGGTGATGTCCAGCGCCCGGGCCGTGTCAGTCGACACATTCACTTCAATCACGCGGTCCCCATTGTACAAGATGTCGAAGTGGAAGTGCTGGAAGAGCTGATAGAGGAACTCCGTCTTACCCTTCCTAGGCACCTTCTCCACCTTCCCGATGAAGCCCCAAATGGGCAGATCGTCGTAAAACATCTGCAGCCAGAAAGTTCACCCCATCCCCTGTCACTTTTGAACGAGTCTGATCCAAGTAGAGTTAGAGTCTCCCCTGCCCCCCACCCCCCAACCCCACCCCGCACAACAACAAGTCCACCATCCTCGGTTCCCCCCACCTTTCCCCCTTGTCTTGTCACTCCACAGTTGCAGCTTTTTCCGTATTTGCCCCTGTATGATTGTGCGTTGCTTGCTGTCTGTGTGTATGTGTGTGTGTGTGTGTGTGTGTGTGTGTGTGTGTGTGTGTGTGTGTGTGTCTGTGTGTGTGTGTGTGTGTGTGTGTGCGCGCGCGCCCGCGCGCGCACAAGCGCGGTTGTGTGTGTCCATGCCACGCCATGCACACTTCAACCTAAAGCCTCAAGTGCTACTATCATCTGACGAGCAGCTCACTGGTTCAAAACCCTGTTTGATTTTCGCCAACAGCCTCAATATCATCTGCTAAGCACACCACCTCATGCCCGGGGTACTGGAGGCCCCACCTGGAAGTAGTAGTCCCGCGCGACTGCATTGCGCAGCTTCTGCAAGTCTCCAGAGTTCAACGACTGGGAGCACAGGAGCTCGTCAGACTTGTCAACTCTGAACTGGATGTTGTAGGGTGTGTTCACTAGGCGATCCCCCTCCAGGACCTCCCCCAAGCCTTCTGTTTTGTATTCCAGAGGCTTATCTTTCCCATCCGATGTCGGCGTGCAGAAGGGCAGAGTATAGTACTGGTACGTTTCACTGCAAGCCACGCCAGTAAGATAAGAACACAACCAAGTCTCGTATCAAGCATGAACTTAAATGTTCCCTTTGTAAGTGACCCTGCATGGATAGGGTCTGCAGAGCATTCTTTTTTTATAATGGACCAACGGCAAGCTGCGAAACCGAAGCCACGCCTTCTATGCCGTTGTTACACATTAATTGGACTTCGCATCAAGGAGCTTCTGAGCCAACCGTGCCTAGAAGCCTGCAACTTTTCTCCCATCGATATCTTCAGGAGCTCCACTGCAAAAGCCCAGCATATTTATTCCTAATCTGACACTTTCCATAGGCCTTTGTAGGCAAAACTATGGTGGGGACAGTTGCAAAGGCTAGTGCAATAGTTGTTTTCATTGAGATATCATGTCACTTGAGGCATGCAACTGGGTTTTATGTCAATGATAGAATTTAGCCACCTCGTACAGTTTAAAATTTTCACTCATTGTTCCAACCCTTGCACGCCAACACAGACAGATTACATGCAAAGCATCCACCAGTCACATTCCTTCTTCATTGAGGGAACAATCAATTGACACGAAAAATGTAAGGGGGAAAATTCCAAGTTTCAAAGTGTGAACCACAAGAGAAGAAAGTCCATGGGTTTTGACTTTCACAGATCACGTTTCTTCTCTTGCAAAGGTTAGCACATACCTCGGATTCCCAAAAGGGCCAACTTTGTTCGCATACAACTTGATAGGGTCGTGCAGTTTATATTTGTGGTCAAACTCAGAGAGTAATATTCTTGTCCCACTCCGCTGCTGATTCAGAAACGAGGACCAAGGAAACCCATCGACTTCCCTTGATCGTGCAAACGATCTACCGAGGCAGAAGGATGCTAACCAAACCAAATACCTCAGCCTTCCACCTGCTCCCATCGAAGGCTGGGGCTATCGACAAGGAATTCCTTATAGAGACTGTGACCCACTCAAGTTCTGACTGTCCCACAACATCTCAGTATTCCATTGTCCACCACCATGTGCACCAGATTAGAATAGAACCACCATTTAATCACGCAATGTTACTGGGCAGAGGTGACGGCATGAATGACTTGTTGCCTGGGGTGACGACACCTGGAATAATGAAGGCTTGTGATGGCGGGTCCTCGTTCCGATCCCTCCGTACCTTCCTGCGCCCCTTGAGCACATCGGATGGGACGCGTCGGAAGGTCAATCTTTGGAAAGGTCAATCTCTTCGACGGACGGTTCAACCAACTGTCCGGCGGTCAGAACAGTACCAATGAAGATTTGCGAAGCATGTCCTTGCGCGATGGTCAATGCATTAATTGCCTTCTAACAATGCTGAAACATGTAAGAATAAACTGTGATGTACACGACTTGGACGTGTTTAGCACGAAACTGCGGTGGAACGAACGAGTGGTAGTTCCGGACGAATCCCAAGGTGTAGGACTGGTTGTTTGCCTCACACACCCATCATTAAATGCGGCTCATGTGGCAGCAGGACCTGTGCGCTTTCAGCGTCAGTGAGCGGTGAAGCTTAATATGTTGTCTTGATCACTGTGGGGTTTGTTCCACCTCACTAGCCTTAAGTTGCTGGACATATGTACTCTTGCTTCGTACTACGACCATGTATAGAAATATAAATAGAAATCAATCTTCTTCTGCCCTCCTCAGGGGAGCTGGTGATAAGCAGGCCAGCTTACTAGGTCTGCCCTTTAAACCTTGGTGCATCTCCACCACTTGTTTTGCTGCTGACATCAGCTCTTACAACTTGTTCGTTTGAAGGTTCTGCATTGAAACGCCCTCCCCCCTTCGTTTTCTCTCTCTCTCTCTCTCTCTCTCTCTCTCTCTCTCTCTCTCTCTCTCTCTCTCTCTCTCTCTCTCTCTCTCTCTCTCTCTCTCTCTCTCTCTCTCTCTTGTGTGTGTGTGTGTGTGTGTGTGTGTGGTGTGTGTGTGTGTGTGTGTGTGTGTGTGTGTGTGTGTGTGTGTGTGTGTGTGTGTGTGTGTGTGACAAGCTCTCTAGAGTGAGTGTGTAACTCCATTAAGAACGAACAGCCATTCTCATTCACAATCACCCCGATCTTTGACGACGAAGGACTCCTTACTCGATCAAACCAACTCTTCTTACAGACTTCGGGGGCGTTTCCCTCTCCTCATGACTGAACTGAAAACTGAAAGGACAAGTCTATAACTCCCACTCGCACTCCCAACAAGCCGAACACCTGCTCGCAAGCCTAGCCGCAGTTCACTGCTGTGACCAACAGCCTCACGCACAGGAAGCCGTGCAAATCCTGTATACTGGTATAGGCAGGATTGATACGTATCCTTTACGTCTGAACCACGAAATGGAGTCCTGATTCCAGCAGTACACGAGCTTCAAGCTGCAGTTCCGACTCGCGGCGCCTTTAGCCTCATAAGTGAAGCATATCCACACCGCAAACCACGTATCTTAAGGCCTTAATTAAGGCCTTAAAGATACTTGTAAGCTTGAGCTAATTCTTAAGCTTACATGTGGGTACGAGGAATCCGGCTGGATTACTGCAGGGGACGCAAGCTAATTCTTAAGCTTACATGTGGGTACAAGGAATTTGGCTGGATTACTGCAGGGGACGCAAGCTTGGCACTCAGTGGTACCACTGAACACTGCGGGAGTACCCACGCGAGTTTGAAACATAAACAAGCAGCGCAGGTCCTGGAGCTGAATCAGAATCAGCAAAGCAAACGACGGCGGCGCAAAAACCTGATGCCTTAAGCGGATAACGGCGGCGCAAAACCTGTTGCCAATGGGGAGAGTATGGATTCCCCTGCGGTTTGATGGAGGAAAATTTGCATTGAAGTGAGACTGAGGAGTTCTGGGCTCCCTCGAAGACTTCTTTAAACGCTTTAAGAGAGCCGCCAAGCCAGGAGAGGCAGGTGATATCCCAATAAACACCCACGAGCTGAAATCCAACAAGCGGTTGGGATGAATGAGAGGGCAGAATCCCTGAGTTTCAACCCAGTATGGATTCCAATGAAGTCTAATATATTATACCACACATGGACTCATCTAAATATATTGTCATACATGCATTCATCCATCCACATATATTATCAAATATGGATTCACAGGTAAAGTTGAGGTATGTCAGCCTCAGGGCCTCAGTGCCCTAAAAGTGCGCTTATGTATCAACATCCCCCAGTGCCCTTATCTATCAACATCCTAACGGCCAAAGGTGGGAAAACTCCAGTGAAATTTCCGCAGAAAATTTTGGGATTTGGGATCCCAGGCCAGTCCAGGAAAGCTGGACTGAAACCCAGTGCGCACTTGTAAACACAGCCACGGGGTCAAACTGCCCAGAGTAGTGAGGTGGGAGTTTAAGAAATAAAGAAAGAATTACATCAACCCAGCCCAAAGGCTCTCGCCCCCATCTTCCTTTTGCTAAAACAGTGGGCGCTTGCGGAAACGCTTCTCTGGAGGACCTGCCTGCGAACTGGAACGAACTTAATTCGGAATTGAAAAAACCTCTTGAAAGTCTGCAAAAAGCTGGTGCCTAACTCGCAAGTCAACTTTCAGCGGCGGCGGCGGCCTGAAGATGAAGCTTGCGCTGATGCAACTTGTCCTTGCGAGCCTTCTTGCTGGCTTGCTCGGCCACGATGCTGTTGTACAGCAGCCGTTTCTTCCTGGGCAGCAGATGGGAGGCCAGGGCGGCCCTCTTCTCCTCATTGTCGTCGTCGTCATCATCAAGACTCTCCACCCTCGCCTGAGGCGCTTCCTCCGCCCGCTCCTCTTCGTCGCGTGATGTGCCCGCTGCGACCCCTCTACCCCCCTGCGTTCGCCACACACACCCGAGATCACGTGCCACGTCGATTAGCAAGGCAGCATTTTTGCGCAGGGCCCTGGCTCCTATCCGTAATCCGGAATTCGTCAGCCCATCCCACACGGGGGAAAAAAAAGAGGGGGGGGGGGGAGAACCCAAAAAAGGGGGGGTTCTCACGAGTCGATTCCCACGCCGGGGCGGGGGAGCCCGTTTCTTGGACGCCCCATCGGTAACATTGCACTGCAGTAAAGATCAGCTTCTGCTAGATGCTAGGCAGTGGACACACATCAGCTGCCCAAATCAGATATGGACACCGGAACCATACCTACAAATCAATTAAGGACACCGGGGGGGGGGGGGGCATACAAAGGAGAAGCCACGATTGGAGGATGTGAAATTGGAAAAAACACAAGACCTCATGGTTTGCGGTTGGGACATGCTTCGATATGCTTCACTTTCCACGAGAACTGGGAAAAAAAAGGGGGTGAAAAAAAAGTGAAAGCAGGCATGAACCTGCAACTCTCGGGCGAGTTCCGCAGCGTATGCAGCCTCCAAAGACAGCAGGCCTGCATTGGTTTGGGCAGCGGGAGGCTCCCCTGAGGGATCCCTCTCTGCCTCCTCCAAAAAGCCAGCCTCTGATGTGAGGAGGCCAGCTCCTCGCGCTGCTTGCGCTGCCTCCTGCTCCCACCACACACCTCCCAACTCAACCACTCGCTTGCCCACTCTCTAGGACCTGAATGCCCAGGCTCGCTCCCTCGCTCCCCCCCTCTCTTTCTAGCCCCCCTCCGCCCCCACGGGCGTGCGTGCGTGTGTGCGTGCGTGCGTGCGTGCGTGCGTGTGTGTGTGTGTGTGTGGTGTGTGTGTGTGTGTGTGTGTGTGTGTGTGTGTGTGTGTGTGTGTGTGTGTGTGTGTGTGTGTGTGTGTGTGTGTGTGTGTGTGTGTGTGCGCGTGTGCGTGCGAGCATGAGTGTGTCAGCTTGTGGCGCACGCACGTGTACGCTACTCATATGCCACGATTACTTATTCCCCCCCCCCCCACACCCCCCTTTCCCCAAGAAAAGGGTGGGATTTGGGGAGGGGGGGAACAAAGGTGGAAGGGGGTTGGGGATTCCCCTTTCCCAATCCTGGAAATCGGATTATCTACACCTCTTCTGACTCAACCTTAAAATCTCTTGCTTATTTATTCTTCTTCTTCCTACAGGATTACTTGGTCTCTTCTTATACTTCACTTAGTAGAGGATTACTTGGTCTCTTCTTATACTTCACTTATTAGAGGATTACTTGGTCTCTTCTTGTACTTCACTTAGTAGAGGATTACTTGGTCTCTTCTTATACTTCACTTAGTAGAGGATTACATGGTCTCTTTTTATCCTTCACTTATTAGAGGATTACTTGGTCTCTTATTATACTTCGCTTATTAGAGGATTACTTGGTCTCTTCTTATACTTCGCTTATTGGAGGATTACCTGATCTCCGGTTAAAACCAACCCAGGCCGGGGAGGGGGGGGGGGGAGGCAAAGACCCCACAGCCTTCATTCCTGCCCAATGAACCCGCCCACCCCCACATTACCCCATCCAGGGCTCCGCCCCACCCCCACACCACCCCACCCAACCCCACCCCCGGCTCCGCCCACCAACAAACACGCCACGAACAAAACCAGCAGCGCATAAGCCTTCCGCCCCGAGCAACAGCGGCTGCCCCAGCACCAATCAACAGACGCCTGTCAATATCGAAATGGGAGGGAATCTGACCTGTAGGCGCCGAAGCGTGGTGACGTAATCAGGGACGTAGGCATCCGAGTCGTCCAGGGCGAAGGGGGAGGGGTGGGGGGGCAGCCGAGCCCCTGGCACGTACAGTTCGGCGTCCGCAAGGACCCGGAAGTTGGCGCTGTCGAAGACCCACTGCGGCTGGATGTAGATGCGGGCCAGAAACCTGTGGCTCTGCCGTGGCCTGTCCACCACCTGCCCATCCGACCCCCCGCCCCCACTTCCACTCGCGTTCCTTAGAAAGAGAAAGAGACTCCCCTTCCATAGAAAAAAGGAAAGATGGGGGCGAGAGCCCTTGCGTTCCTTTAGCACACGCTCCTTAGAAAACACCTCGCGATTCACTGCTGGGTCCTCCTATCCTTTCTGCCTACTCCTCCCCTCCCACCCCCCCACCCCCATAAATGGGGGAGGGAGGGGTAGAGTTTAGTGTAAGTGTAGAGGTAGAGTTTTCGCAAAACCACCTCCGCACATCCCCGCGGGGGGAAGGAGGAGAGGGGGGGGGCGGGAAGGATGGTATTTTGAGAAAGCAGGCAAGATATACGGTCGTGACGGCGATACACTAATGCCGATGATAACAACAAGCCCACACCCCGAAGTTCCTGAGTATGTGTCCAGGTCAAGAGGACTCCCCCAAGGCCTGACATGACTAACCCAGCCCACACACTCCCCGGCCCACTCGCACACTCGCTGCCCCAGCACGCACACTCACTGGCACACAGCTCGCACACTCACTGGCACACAGCTCGCACACTCACTGGCACACAGCTCGCACACTCACTGGCACACAGCTCGCACACTCACTGGCCCAGCCCACATATGCACCACTGGCCATGAGAGTTGGAAACAGGACACACCCTCCCAGACCACCCCAAGAAACACACCACTGAAGTTGAAACAAAACAACCCCCCTACTACTTCCCTTTCCCCTCAAAAGAAACCCCCACCCCCCATAACACACACGGACGCACGCACGCACGCACACACACACACACACACACACACACACACACACACACACACACACACACACACACATACACACACACACACACGCGCGCGCACACACAAGGCCCGACCATGAGCAACATCAAGCCCTCGAGCAGCCCGGAACCCAGGCACAGGACAGCACCTGGTGGGTGATGGAGTCATCCTGTTCTGAGAAAGGGGAGCCCGCCCCTTCCCAACCCACTTCTGCCCCAAAAGCGCGCAGCACCAACAGCAGCTGCTCCTTTGGAACTTCCCTGCCTAGGAAGAAGCGCAGGCCCCGGAACAGCGTGCCGCACACCTCCTCCTCGTCTGCGGCTGCGGAAGGGCCCGCTCGAGAAATTGCGGCGGCTTCACTAGCCCCGCTCCCGCCTGGATTCCCCGCACCCGGAGACAGACCTCTGTTTAGAAACGTCCTTGTGTAATTGGGCAATTTCCGACTGACATAGGACTCCATCCGTCTTCCCTGAAGTCAATCCCCCCCCCCCCCCCCAGGGTGGGACCCACACCCCCAGGGTCCGCATGAAGCCTCACGTATCCCCCCCCCCCCCACCCAAAAAAAAAAGAAAAAACAAAAAAACTGGCACAAAAAAAGGTAAGTAAAATTGGCTTGAAAGTATGCCGCATCCATCGGCCACGATGAAATTCCGTACTGCGGCTACAACGAGCTGCAGAACACAGGCCGCGATGTGAGGGCCCACTCGAGTTTTTAGAAGCAGAGGATGAAAAAAGTAGTTTCGAATGGGAGCAATACTCTGGAAGGCGACGCTCCAAGAAGAAAGCGGTACATCTTTGAGGAAAAAAGGGCTCTATCTCCAGGAAAAAAAGGGAAAAGATGGAAGGAGGAGTTTCGAGTGTGAGGCAAGAGGCTGAAAAGGGAAGTTTTGGGAAGGAACAATAGGATGGTGCGAGAATGTGGCATGCTGGGTAGGGACCCAAAGGGTAAGGGCGCCGACGGCGCTCCCCAGGGCGATGGAATCAGCTTGCCAGTGTGGGGACTGCCCCCCCGGGAGACCCCTGGGGGCCTGCGACCGGGGAGGGTTACTGTAGGGCGTTTTGGCAGGGCTATACGCCACATGGTCCCCCGGAGGGGAGGCGCCCCTGATGCCAGGGGGGAGCGGGGAGCCTTAACCCTCCGCATCCCCCCCGCCCCTTACTGCAACCATGCACATACAAGAAGAGCGTGGGGACTAAAAGCAGCTCTAGCCAGGATGAAATTTGGGACCAAGAGACAGTCTGTACTCGGGACAGTCAGCTTTGCTTGACAACCCCAAGACCCCCTCTGGGGAGGGAGATGGGGATGGAGGGGGGAGGGAGAGGGGGAGAGGGAAGGACGGGGGGGGGGGGGCAAAATTTTAAACGGCAAACACATGTCCCAGGAAGGGCGCACCAAGAGAGGGCTAAAGGGGGGCGCACGAAGAGAGGGCGCACCAAGAGAGTGCGCAACAAGAAAGGGCGCAAAAAGAGAGGGCGCACCAAGAGAGTGCGCAACAAGAGAGGGCGCAAAAAGAGAGGGCGCACGAAGAGAGTGCGCAACAAGAGAGGGCGCAAAAAGAGAGGGCGCACGAAGAGAGTGCGCAACAAGAGAGGGCGCAAAAAGGGAGGGCGCACAAAGAGAGGGCGCACGAAGAGAGTGCGCAACAAGAGAGGGCGCACCGGGGTTCTGGCGGGAGGCCTCCAGCGCATCTGCCATGGCCACGTCGTTGAGGTCAGGAGCATTTCGTGGTCGCGCCACATCAGCTGCTGTCGTAGCCTGCCCTGGCTGTACGGTTGTTGCCAGTACAGCTTCCTGCAAGCGTTCCGGCAGCGTCTGCAGCCTTTCCTGCAGGTCCTCGTCCTTCACGCCCTCTCCCTCTGGAACAGCCCCACAGCCTCCAGTCAGGGGCTCTGTACATCTGTACATCATGCTGAGCCGCACCCCCCTGCCCACCGGAGCCTGACTAGGATACGGCCCGCCCCCGCGCCCAGAAGCTAACAACTTGCCTCTGGAGGGGGATGCGGGGCCGCCATGTACGCAGGAGCACGCATGCGCGCGCGCGCACACACACACACACGCACGCGCGCACACACACACACACACACACACACACACACACACACACACACACGCACACACACACGCAGGCACGCACACACACACGCACGCACACGCACACGTACACACACACACACACACACACACACACCCAAATCCACACCCTCCCCCCACCCCCGCCCACATACACACCCGCGCGCACGCACTCACGTGCGCGCACACACACACGCACACGCACGCACGCACGCACTCACGCTCGCTCGCACGCATGCACGAACGCCCGCACGCTCGCACACACCCATGCACGAATGCACGCACACGCACGCACACGCACGCGCCCGCGCGCGCACACACACACACACACACACACACACACACACACACACACACACACACACACACACACACACAGGCAAAGGTGAAGCAGGGGCAGTCCCTACCCGGAAGGGCAAGGGCGGAGGAGGGGGAGGCAGAAGAGGCAAGGTCCTGCATGAGGGCGGCCAGGCTCTGGGCCGCCCTCTCCAAGCGCGGCTCCAGGAAGGGCGGGTAGCGCGCCCCCACCTCCTGGTACAGCTTGTAGTTCACAAACTGCAGCAGCGTGTTATAGAAGTCCAGAAACGTCAACATCACCCTCAGGTCCACATCCTGGGGCACCACCTGTCCTCCACACCCCCACACTTCACAACAACAATGTTGCATACTCCAGCCTCTTGGCTCTTTACACTGCGCGCCCCTACACTTCAAGAAGATTCGCCTGTTCACTCTGACATGACATGCCATGCTGGCCCTAGCCTGGTCCAGTCTGGTGTGATCTGCCTTGCGCCCTCCTAGAGGGAAGCAGCGGCGGCAGTTGGGGCAGCACCTGGGAGAGCTGGTGGGGGACAAGCCAGGTGATCTTCTGGCCGTGGACAACGGCCTGGAAGTAGAAGCCCTTCACGCTGATGAAGGCGGCCCGCAGGGAGGCGGTACGCGCCACGTAGGCCTGCCACTCCAGCGCCAGGCGGGACGCCAGCGCCACTGCCTTCGCAGGAATGCCCTCCTTGGCGTCCGCAGGCAGCGTCGCAAACAGGTGCACCAGCGTGAGAGCGTCGTCCAGGTCCCGCAGCGCATCCGCAAACGTGGGGTACCTGCAAACATGGTGCAATACACTTCAAGGTTCCCGCAGAGATGGTACGGTGCATTTCAAGGTGCCTGCAAAGATGGTACAGTAAATTTCAGGGTACCTGGTGGAAAAGTACATATCTACGGTCCCTGCAGAGATAGTACCATAGATTTCAAGGTACCTGCGAAGGTGTTACAGTACATTATTAAGGTCCCTGCAAAGATGGTATACTGCACTGTAAGGTACCTGCAAAGATGGTGCAGTACATTTCATGGTGCCTGCTTGTGGGACGCCTGAAAGCGCTGGTACGCAATGCCTTTTTAAGGTGTGTGTTTGTGGATTGCCAGCCAAAAAATGGTATGGCACGCTCTCAGGGTCTGTGTGTCTGTGCGATGCCCGCACAGATAATACAATGTGTTTCACAGTAATTGCTGGTGGAATGCCTGGAAGGATGGTACGCTGTGCCTTCAGGGTTTATGTTTGTGGGATGCCTGCAAAAGATGGTACATTTTTATCTTTCTGAGGTATCTATTTCTTACATGCCTGAAAGATGATGCAACGCAAAGTTCCTGCCGGTGGGACACCTGAAAAGAGTACACAATACATGTCAAGGTATCTGCTACTTCGGTACCTGCAAAAATTGTTCACCATGCTTTTTAGGGTATATCTGTGTGTGGCATACCTGCAAAATGACCCAGTGGAGTAACAACCACCCAACACCGAACAACCCAACTCTCGACAGCTGGCAAATTGCGAACAACCCAACACTCGCCAGCTGGCAAATTGCGAAAAAAAAACCCAACATCCAACACTCGACAGGCAACAAGGGGGATCCAGAGGGGGCCAGGGAAGCACAAATTTTTCCAAGGATATCCAAGAACTAAGTTTTTCGTATCACCTCTCCTTCACCAGATGGTCCAGGCGAAATGTGGGTCGCCGTTTCTGCAGACGCTCTGCCAACTCCGGATTGGCCTTAGCCTTCGCCTTCCTGATCTTCTTTTCATACACTTGAATGTCCCTGCAAGAACCCGTCCCCACACCAGTTACCTTTAAAGTCCTCATACCGCAAAAACCCTGCTTGCAGAGAGTTGCACGAGGCATGGGTTTGCGCCGCAGAATATGCACATGGGACCCATGTGACCTCCTGTCCAGGCATCAACTTTCTGTCTTGACAATGCAACACCCCCTTGACATCGACATCAGAACCCCTCTCCACTCCGCCACCACAGGACACTAGAACAAACAAACTAAAGGGATTTTTTTGTCCTATTGAAGGTTAATCCTATTCAGGTTTGATTTAAACAAAGGCGCTCAAGCTGCGAAGGGTTTGAAGCATCGCGAGAACGAAATAGGACGCACGCCCTTCGGCTGCGAGGGGTTGAAGCATAGTGGGAATGAAAGAGGACCCTCCGCACTCCTGCTTTATAAGCTGCAAGAATGCCCTGAGAATGTGATGCTGTGCAAGCCATCTCAGACTACAAGCTGGCCCACTGCTGCCACAGTTGGCCAAACATTTGTTGATGCATGTGGGTGTGGAGATGTGATTGCGTGTGGGGCCTCAGATGGAGGAGGGTGGGCGCGTCTGTCTCTCTCTCTCTCTCTCTCTCTCTCTCTCTCTCTCTCTCTCTCTCTCTCTCTCTCTCTCTCTCTCTCTCTCTCTCTCTCTCTCTCTGTCTGTCTGTGTGTGTGTGTGTGTGTGTGTGTGTGTGTCTGTGTGTATGTGTGTGTGTGTGTGTGTGTGTGTGTGTGTGTGTGTGTGTGTGTGTGTGTGTGTGTGTGTGTGTGTGTGTGTGTGTGTGCCGTGCGTGCGGGCGGGCGTGCAAAAGAGAGAGGGAGGGGGGGCGGGGGGACAGCTCGGGCCCGCATGCATCACGATGCACATTTAACCTCTGTAAACCCACGCCTGGGCCAGAATACTCTACCTCCCGATGAAGCTCTCCCTACCAAGCTGAGAGAGTGAAACACGTCCTACATGCTTGGCATTGAAGAGCCAGGACAATCCCTTGTCAACAGGTCAGTGAGAATGTCAAGTGCAGAAGCCAAAGTGTCCTGGATGCTAGACTTGCCCGACAGTTATAGGAATCCTTTAATTACCATGGCTGCTTCCTGTCTTAACAATAACAGCTGTGCCCATGTGAGCTGCCAGCTCACAAATGCCGTGGCCTATCCTGTTCCCTGCTTGCTAGGAAGCTCCCGCAACCCCAAGCCCACCTTGTCTTTGCAATCAGAGCATTGCACCATTAGCACACATGGCGTCAGCAGAATTTCAGAAAAGAGGCTACTATGCCTGGGGATGGCCTGTGGACTTCAAGGCACTGCACAAGAATTCAACATGTGCTTGAGCCGAAGTCAGTACCTGAATTTGTTCAACAGTGGCTCATGCGCCAAGAAATTGATGTCCTTTATGTGATAGTAGGTTTTCGTGTTACCCTGTGTCTTCTTCCGGGGATCTCGAGGATGTATTCCTTTCAGAATGCAAAGCCGCCTGCATCAGGACGCATCACCGTTAATTCACCCGTTTCATCTGTGTTCAATTTCACAAAATAATATCACCGAGAAAATCAATTACTGACGAGACTGCATGTATCTACCCCTTAGTAGCTAGAGGAGCGCCGACTAGGTCGCCGTCATGTGCAAGTTCAGTAGCAAAATCAAGGTACAAAACCAGCAAACCACGACAACTTTGTAAGATATGCTGCGTAGCGCCTTTCACCTGAATTCAGAAAGTCTGAGCTGCAACTTTTTCAGAACCTGGTTCCTGGTTATGTATTGGGCGGCGTTGCCAGCCTTCCCCTGTGAAAACACACATAACACGATCAACAAATTCTATGTAGATCTAAGGACATGAATATTCTTTTGCTGCAAGCGACTCACCCTTTTCAGACGTTTACCCATAATGACGCTAACGAAGGAAACTCACGATCCCTGCAATCTGCCTCCACGTCCGGACGCAAATTGTAACAATCGGGAAACAAAGGAAATGCACAAAAATCCAGACGTTCTCAATCCCGTGCACTTTTACAGAAGAATCGCTGGGGGCCTTTGCTGAAATCCGCCGCCCCCAAGTTTTCGCATACTCTGAACGGCAGTACGAGGGTGCTGCCGTCGACGTACCGGACAAGCGCACGTGCATGATGAGCGCTTGGTGTGTGCGATAAGTGATATTGTGTTGCGTGGTTGCTTTTTGGGTTAACGGTTTTTGTGTTAGCCTTTGGTGTTTGTGGTCTTGCCTGGCTTTTGGGCTGTCCCTCCCCCCCCTCTTCTCTCTCTCTCTCTCTCTCTCTCTCTCTCTCTCTCTCTCTCTCTCTCTCTCTCTCTCTCTCTCTCTCTCTCTCTCTCTCTCTCTCTCTCTCTCTCTCTCTCTCTCCCCCCCCCCCTCCCCCCCCTCCCTCTCCTCCTCTCCCTCTCCCTACCTCTGTTACCGCGCTCGGCCTTTGTGCACGTGCCCCTTCCATTTTATGCCGTCCCCCCCCCCCCCCCCCCACCTCCTGGTCACATCGTTGTTCCTGCTCCCCCGTCAGGGCTGCCCATGGCCCCTGGCTTCTGAAATTGCGTATCAGGATGTAGGATACGTGGTGTGCGCTTAAGATATGGTTCGCTAATATGTGCAAGTGATATGAGTGTAATCTGTAGCCTTGAATGAAAAGTGAATAGTAGAAAACAAAATGGGGCAGAGCACTGTCGTCGTACTCCTTGTTTGATTAGGATCCAGTGCCGCCAGGAGAAGTGGTGCTTTCTGGGAGTGTGCACACAAACACAGATTCCTGTAGAAAATTGATAGGGCTGCTGAGAGAAGCCTGTCTGCCCGGACGCAACTTCCCCCTTTGCCTTTAATAGCGCCATACACATCGTGCTTGTGAAAACTAGACTCTGCAACCTCCATAACATGAGGGGTCATAAGCTCACACATAGTTGGCTGGTGGAGAAGGCCCCCCCCCCCGGTGCTTTCCCTTCACTCTTTATTCTATCGGTAGGGTTGAAGAATAAAGAGTGAAGCCCATGCTCTGGATCGGACAACCTGCGCTGTAGGAGTCCTCTCGGTCCCATCACTAGCAAGAATCGTGTTCTCAGGGCAGAATGAAAAACAAGGTGCCATGGATTGAAGTTTCTGTTGCGAGCAGCATCCACAGGGAGGCCCATTCCCAGGGCACTGATAAGAAACAAGAACGCCCTTGCCTGAAACAGACTGACGGGACAATGCACAATATGCCATCGTGAGACTTACATATCCAGCTGAATTGTAGGGCATAGGTCCAACCAATTGTCACGACTTGCCTTAAACCCTATGCACAGTACACCAGATTGCAGCATCCACCTTCAAGGCCCTTCTCAGCGCAGGCAGGGAACGTAGGGTTTGCAAATTACCGTATTTTGGCTTTTGTACGGTATGTATGTACTACGGAATATAGCATGTACAGCTATACAGAAGTGGGGGAAACCACACCAAACGAACGGGCATGCATTGGTGATGAAGATAGACCACCGTATACAGCAGTGATTTTATCATCATCATTCTCAAATCAAGTCCTTAAGTGTTCACTGGAAGTGTGGGCAAAAGTCAAGAGATTTTGCAAATCTCTCTCTCTTTCTCTCTCTCTCCCCCTTCCCTTTCCCTTCCCTTCCCCCCTCTCTCCCCCCCCCCCCCCCCTCTCTCTCTCTCTCTCTCTCTCTCCCTCCCCCCCCCTCTCCCTTTCCCTTTCCCTCCCTCCCCCCTCTCTCTCTCTCTCAAAATCTCTCCCCCCCTCTCTCTCTGTCTCTCTCTCCCTCCCCCCCCCTCTCTCTCTCTTCCCACATCTCCCTCTCTCTGTTCCCCCGATCCACCCTGTCTCTCTCTCTCTCCCCTTCTCTCTCTCTCTCTCTCTCTCTCTCTCTCTCTCTCTCTCTCTCTCTCTCTCTCTCTCTCTCTCTCTCTCTCTCTCTCTTTTCTCTACCTTCCCTCCCCCCCTCCACCTCCCTCTCGTGTTTTTTACTACACCACCTTATGTTTTCGGCCCCTAGATCCCGCGTTCCCGCATGCACGATTTCTGGTGTGCGGTTAGGATAAGCTTCACTCTTTATTCTAAATCCAGGTTGATCTTCTTACTGCTTTGAGACAATCAACAACCTTTTCCAATATTCTCAAAAATGTCATGAAACTTCTTTATTTACATGAACTTGCAGGTTTTTCTGGCCCGTGGTGCCAGGAACTGTACTGCAAGTGCTAGTGCAGTACTAAAAGTGCACCGGATTGGCATCGGACCAACTGTACACTCAGCCGTACCCTGGCTAAGGGTACGGTACGTATTGGGGGTACGATACTTACACTGTACGAAAGCGTGCAATTGCCAACCCTAAGGAAATTACACCAAAAAGGCTTTCGTAAAAAAATCAGTAAATCTCCTGCAGGATACGCTCTTGTTTAATAACCTTGGGCCTCAACATTACTCCGTGGCTCCCAAAATCGCAAATCTTCAAGCAGCTGCATTTCACTTCCACCCTCAAAACTGCATTTCATAGAAAGCTTTGATCCCTAAAACATATAAATCACTCGTGGTTGGTCTGCTTTTGCTTTGCAGACCCGGACACAGTTGAGCACAAAACTTGCCCCCATAATACCACTACCCCATACATCTTCCATTTTTAGAACTGGAATGTTCCTCACATTCCTCCATATCTTCCCAGACTGGAACCATCCCCTTCCACACATGTATGCATCCCCCCCCCCCCACCCCCACACACACACACAAACACCCACTGAAAAAACGGGGAAAAGAGGTTCCCACTTCTGTGCATTCCCTTCTGGCCACATAAGAGCCTGCTCTCCCACAGTCTAACTTACCTACTTGTGTTGCGCCAGGTACGACGAGGCGACCCGAAGAGCATCGTTGCTAAGCCTTGTAAATGTCTGCAAACAACCCCACAGGAATCTAAAGAGACCTGCCTGTAAAGCTGCAACACAGCCGCTATTTGTTGTTGCTGTAGAGTCCTTGCGCAGTCACAAACTTCAGATTGCAAACGCTCCCCCGCTCCCCCAAAAGAACTTCCTACTTCCGTGCTTCACTTCTACACTGCGTTCCTCTTCACAAACTTCAGGACCTGCCATGCCTAGAGGGCTTTGCTCCGGCAGACACAGCACGAGAAAACAGGGAGTCACTCCGAAGGCCCATTGTGCCCCTCGGGACTGCAGATACAAGGTCTCGCTCACTGTGGTCTCTATGTGCCTTAACTCTTGCAGCCTCGTCACTGCTCGAGGCCGTTGAATGGCTGTGGGTGCGAAGCCTCTGCTTTTCTTTCCGATATGTTTCTTCAACGACATATGGCGGCTCATTATCAGATGAGCCTTGTCGGCCCTGCAGTCTATCAGCAAGCCTGTGGTGAGGCAGCTTGCTTGATCGGGGCGAATCTTCATCTGCTGAATCATGGGCATAACCCAATCTGTCAGCCAGCCGGTCCCGCCCATGCTGATGTGGGCGGTTCGCAGCGTAAGGCCCGTCTTCGACATGGGGTGGGCCAAGTCTGTCAGCAAGCCTGTCTCGCTCCCTCCGATGCGTCCGCTTACTGGTGTAAGCAGCCTGCTCTGCATTGGCATCTTGCAGACGACTCAGTCTGTCTGCCAACCGATCCCGAGTTTTGCGGCGGCTCTGCTCCCTGGGGTCCGATCCCTCTTCATCGTCGGAGGCTTGCGTGCGGTTGTGCCGGTTAAGCCGGCGGAAAATTAGTGGCTCCCGTGCTTGTGAATCCTCAGAAGCCTCCACCACAGGGTCCTGGTCAGAACCCTTCTTCTGCACATCGGTCTGATGGCTGTCATGCCTTTGCAGGTGCTCCTTCCTGTTGCCCTCTTGTGATGAACGGGGGTGTTCTGCACCAACAAGAAGTTGTTCAGCACACATTATGAGGCCTTCCAGCTAAGAAACCCAGGTTTCAAAAATTGGGTCATGAATTTGTTGAGGCAATAGCTCCCTGGGAGACTCTGTTCCCATATCAATGCTGACGAGAGACAAATTGGGAGGACCCCATACTGCACATAAAAACCAACTGAGCCAATAGTTCCTGCATCTCTCGCGAGATAGTCCCATCTCCATTCCCCTCTGAAAGCAAATATGGAAAAGTTAAGGCTCAGGCCCGCAAGTTTTTGCAGCTTCGCTAGCTGCACAGGAATGGGAAAAAAATGTTGCAATATCTTGGGATTTGGAACGAATCTGGCTAGACATGGAGTAACTGCACATTGAGTGACAGCCAGGCTGACCCTCAACTTTAATTGGGCGCACAGGTGTTGGGCCCCGTGCAACAACCCTAGAGACATGTACAGCCCGTACAGGCCCCATCAATTGAGGATAAACCAGCTTGTGAAATACCAGACCATGCAAACAGTCCATGGGAGAACTGGCCCCAGCGTGCTCACCAGCATCTGCGAACGCAGGTTGGACATACTCTTGCAGAGGGATATCTGAAACTTCCACACCCATGGTAGCAGCCTGCTGGCCAAACTCAATGGATCCAGACCTTCTCTCCCGGCTCCGCCCTGCACAAAGTATGTGAAAAACAGGTGAAGCCTTGGCTCAGCCAAAGAAGAAACTCTAGGTAAGCCATCCATACCCCAGAAGAGTAAGACTCGGGCTGCATATACATGCCATGCTGCTGTTCAAAGCCAGCATGACTTTAACATGTATGCCCTGTTTCAAGTGATTGCAGAAAAACAGCAAGTGAAACCCCCTAAAGAACAGCAATTCAACTTCTGATAGAATTTTGAAATGTCTCCTACCAATGACAGCTTTTAAGAGCAATCCAACTCTGGCAGTTCGTCCTTACAAGTACACGAAGAACTTGAGGCTCCTCATCCCCACCCAAGCATGCGCGCGTGCGCGCGCGCGCGCTCGCACACACACACACACACACACACACACACACGCACACACACATACACACACACACGCACACACACACGCACGCACACACACACACACACACACACACACACAGACACACACACGCGCGCACACACAGCGCCCTCAGCGACAAAATTAGGGCCAAAAGACATACAAAGCAAATGTAGGGACGGACCTTGCTCATCCCGACGTGACTTCTTCTTGCTCTCCTTTTTTTCCTTCTTCTCCTTCTTATGCTTCCGCTTCTTTTCTTTCTTGTGAGGTTCTCTATCCCCGATGCCACTATCAGGCCTTCGCAGTTCTGGCCCAGGGATAGGCTCCTCTTTCATGTGACCCTCAGAAGGCTTGTCCACCGCAGAACCATTTTCCACCGGCCATCCACTACATGGCACATCAGCAGTTGTAGGAGCTCGTCCCCCTGTGCCCTCATGTAACTGCTGCCCATCCCCGACAGAAACAGCGTGTTGCTCCTCGTGTCCATCTTCTACGGCTAGGGCCTCAGAAGCTTGGCTTGGGAGGTCTTGAACAGATTCTGTGCCAGCCATTGCTAAATCTTCAGGGGCCCCTTGTCCATCTGAAGGCTCAATCGTCGACTTGATAGGAAGACCTTTCTCAATTGCAACATCCTCCGAAAACACTTTCATTTTCCGGGGGTTTCGTCCTTCCAAAATCGGCTGGGCATGCTTCCCCTTTCTTTCTTCCACTGCTATGCCAGACCGGACAGCTGGAGATAGTCTTGTCTTGGACGCACGACCCAGTGCATCTCCTGCTAATCCAGTTGATGGACGAAGTCTTTTCTTGTTGAGCTGCAGAACTTTGCGATCTTCAGATGCGCGCTGGCGCCCAGTGCCTCTTGCACCTCGAGATGGAGGAGCTGCAGAATCTCTCCGACCTACAGGCACTCCTGGAATTCAAAGGTGTGAACCAAGTAAATCCTAGTGCAAAACCTGGGGCAACAACACTTCAGCTGGCATATCGCCTCTCAGACTAGAATAGAGTGCAAAGATGGCATGAAAAACAAGTATATAACAGCAAGAACTTAGGCCTGAAAGGGATCACGCTGCCTTCCAGAAGTGCCAGCACATTACTGAGAGGATATTCAGCCACCGGGAAGCCAAACCGAAACAGGACTCTTGCAACCTACACTGAGACCACGTTCACAAATTCGGATTCTCAAAACAAGTACTGAGGCAAACCCCTTATTGAGGGACCCTTCTTCCATACTCCACAATTATACAGAACACAAATCTACACACTTTTCACATTTACATGACTCTCACCATGTGATGCACTCTCAGCACCCTTTGCCCGAGACATTCCATTAGCGAGTGAGCTCCGTGAAGGTATATGACCTTCAGTTTCTCTGCAGTTATCCCCATGCCATCAGATGGTTGCTGTTTAAACTGACTACAGGAACTCTAACATTGAAGAACAGCTTCAGGTAAACAGGATAGGATGCTTCAGTATTCGCCAGATGTTGCACCTTTGTTCCATTAACCCCCCCCCCCCCCCAGTTTGTTCCTTCCTTTGCAACTACCCCTGTAGAACTCCATGACACAAGTATGATGAGTCCGTCATATGGCAGCCATGAGACTTCATGCTGCAAAGTCAGCAAACAAACAGCCAGAGGGAGTAAACAAATTAGGAGACAAGATAACATGTTGGCAGGCGAACAGCAGCATCAGCAGACCGTATCGAGTGCCCCAAAGTTGCAGACATCGCTGGCAGTTTCAACATGCAGTGACAGACAAGATGCAATGGACCCGTTTTGAACCCTGTGCAATGGTGCAGGATGCAGACTTCATTCAAGATTCACTTTTGGTCACCCGCAGACTAATCCCTGACCACCAAAATGTCCTTGCTGCCTTGCAATATGAGTTGTGCAAGATGCCAACATGCAACACTACTAGCCGCCAGAACCCATTTCCACTTAATCCGCATCTCCAGTTTGACTCAGCAAATCACAGACAAACATACAACACGTGTCTGTGCTGTGCTCCTGATGCTGAACCAGTCATTTAGCCCCAAATTGGCTGCTGCCAGTAACTGCCATTGCAAGCTTTGGACCAATAAGGCCAGGCAACCAATGCAATTACAAATGCATGTTACACCCTAGGCAAAATCACGGTCCCAAGAGGCGCTTGACAGTTAGTCCTGGCGAAGGGACATTCATCCGGCCTCCATTTACAGTAAAATGCACCAGAACTCTGCATCAAGTTCGTCACAGTAGTACATTCATAATAGGTTGTCGAACCCACTGGGAAGCCAATCCTTTGTGCGTCGGGTCTTGCCTTGGCGACAAAGCAGTCTCATTCCCAGTAAGACAGCGAGCGGCCCTATTAAGCAAAACGAATGTGTCTTGTCCAATGCGCTGCAAACAAAGTCTAGCTGCAAAAAATGTCTCATCATTTCCCGCTTATTCAAGTGCTTGACATAGCACGTTGAAAAGGCGTTTGCTGCTGCCCAATGCGCCGTGACAATGTCCTTCAAGCTGGAATCTGCTATATATGTTCGCAAATGACATAATACCTTCTTCCACTTCTTGACACCAACACCAACAACAGGAAAAGGCCAGAGAATGCCCGACCTTGTAGACACAGGGAACACTTCAAAGACCGTTCCACGGCTCATAGTCCGGGGAGTGCTCAACGACTTCAGTGGCTCGACCCCATAGGACTCTTCGCCAACCAGACGAGGGGGGCCATGGGAATGACGAGGTGTCAGAGCAGCTGCTCCAGATCTCCTACTCCCAAGCTGCTTTCCGTGGTCCCACAGTTTCTCCTCGGCTCCCGACAACTCCAACGCAGGTTCCTGTGTAAAACAATAAGTCTGAAGGGCAACTTCACATGCCATTTAGACAGTGCTGTACAATGTAACCCCGTTCATGCAATCGTGTCGCAGATGGGTACAGACTACAAACGCAACAAGATATACCTGCTCATCAACCTCTCATTGAAATATCAGGACAGTACCCTCCAACCTCCCAGCCAAATTCAGCCAATCCGACCACCTAGACATGCATTGCACTGCTATGGTACAGTTGCAGAACAACAAAGGAGCTCCAGGAAAGCCACTGCGTACCCCAAAAATTGAGTCATCATCGTCGTCATCGGGAAAGGGCTGGAACCGGTCCTCGTCCAAGACAGGCTCCTTTACCCCCGGAAAAGGCGGGGGGCCCATCGGCATAGGCAGCAACCGGCCATCAGATCTCTCCTTCATTGGACTCGTGGATCTCTGTGCACCTATGGAATGAGGATCAGAGTCGTGGCCGGTACTTTTCCGACCCATACTGTACCCCTCTTGTCTGATCCTATGTCCACCAGATTGGCCCCCTTGGCCGGCAGAACGGTGATGACGACGTTCACGGCTGGAGCCACGCTCTCTACTGGATCGGCGATGGCGGCGCGTATCATCCCGATTACGCTCCATGGAGTGACTGCGTGATCTTCGACGGCGCCTTTCCCGAGATCTGCTGCGTGAGCGCGACCTACTGCGATGCCGGAGTTTTTTGCGCCGTGCCTCCTCTTGCAGTCGGGCAAACTCTTCCTTTGACAGCGGCCCACTGCCGCCAGGCACAAAAGCTTGCAAAACAAATTGAGCTGGCCCCTGAGGCACCATCTCCCGTGGCGGTAGCGGCATACTTGGCACTGGCGGGGGCATCCCCCAGAAACTGCCAGGAAATGGAGGCTGGTGACTGACAGCAGGACGCACCAATGGAGGGACAGGGGGACGAGCAGGAAGGTGATGAGGAGGAAATGGCGGAACGAAGCCAGGCAAGGGTGGGTGAGACGCAACAACAATCGCAGTGTCCGGCTCCTCGAATGAGTCTGGATAGATGAAGCTGTCTCCAACAAATGCAGGCGGGCCATTGCGAGCCGGCATGCCCCCTGCTTGTGGTACTGCCATGCTTGTGGCTGCGCGCTGGACCTCTGAGCTGTCCTCCCCATAAATTACAAGCTGTTGGTCACCAGCAGTTTCTCCATCAAGACTCGGAGGCTCCTGGACTGTATCCTCCTCATGGATTTCTGCACCTCCAAGGGTGGGCAAGCCAGCTATTGCATCATGGAACCCATCCTCATTAGCATACAGGGCCGCTTTCTGGCCATCTGGAAGCAGTAAGGTGCCATCGCCACTCACAGTGAGCCGCGACATGGGAATACCAACTGGCATTCGAATCCTCTTGTCAAAAGCGGGGTCACCAGAGGTGGGGCAATCCGAAATGAAGTGGCCTGTCTGACCACAACGCCTGCACTTGTAAAAAGGTGGAGGCTCCTCACGTCCTCGACCTCTCCCCCGACCTCGTCCTCTCCCCCGTGTACCTCCCGTGATATCTCTCTGCCAATCCTGACGTTTTGAGGACAACATATCTTGTAAAGCCCGTTCCTCGTCGTTCGTTGGTTCTTCTTGGGCTTGAGGCCTAGCAGCATACAGATCACCACCAAAATCCTCCTCACGTTGGTACGAAGATGAATGAAGACCTAAAGCTATTCGAGAAGGGGAGACAGCTGGAGGAGCTGCAGACGGCCGGGGGGGATCCACGCTAGGTAGTGCAGGTTCCTGTTGAGCTGGAGCGGCCTGTAAAACCTGAGCACGAATGGCAGGAGCTCGGCGAACTAAAACAGAGCTATTCTTCGGCAAAAGTTTGCTGTCATCCTTATACTCTTCCTTGGAGCGGGCATCTGACAATACCAATTCCGAAGAAGCGTCGCCTCCAAGACCCTTCTTGTTGGCAATCAGGGTCTTTAACTCTCCTACAGAAATAAGAGATCCGTCAAACTGCACACTGTCTTCCTTCAGAGCTGACTTAAACTTGAAATAAATGAGGGCAGCCATTTCGCCTGCAGCCCAATACGCTCAGACTCTACCCTCTTCAGAACTTCAGCGCCACCGAACTAGCTACAAGAAAACCGATACGTGGTAAATACAAGTGCCATATCCGGTCAGTGGCACCAACAACGATTGTAACTGTTTAGGTCCAAGCTGCCAAGGGGTCGCCCCAGCAAAACGCTGTCCACGAAGTCGGGTAGAATAGCGTTACCAGGTTAATGTAACATCTGGGCCACCCTACGCTCGTACGGCGTACTGCGCCAGCCTGGCGCCGCCAGGCGTAGGCCACGCCGTGCGCCCTACGGCCCTCAGGCGTACGTATTCCGCAGGCTCCGGGCCCTACACTGTGTAGGCTTCACTGTAGGGCCCACAGAGGTAGGGCGGCGCCCCTTCCTAACAGTGCCCTCTACGAAATCTAGGGCCCTACTTGGGCCCAATGCAGCCTCGTCTACTAAGGAAAAAGGAAGATGGGGGCGAGAGCCCTGAACTCCCACCGCGACACTCCCGGCAGTGTGACCCATGGGTGTGACCTACTTCCCTCCCCCCAGCATAGACTTATCTGGCCTCGTCTACTAAGGGGCTGCCGTAGGCAAGGGGCCCTTGCCAAGGGCCCTCTCCTGGATCTTCCTTCCTAGGCTACGGGTACATATGTGAAAAATGGGGTTCGCATGGTGGGAGTCTGGCTCCAAACCAGTCACACCAGATTATTCACACACTTTCGGTTTGTAGTTGGAAACGGTTGCTTTTCAAATCCTTTGTGCAATTGCGCACAATGAACTTGTTTTTATCAATACCTTTAAGACGTGTCAAATCCGCTTTTGTCGACTCCCGACTCCAATGCAGGTTCCTGTGTAAAACATTAGCTTTGAAGGGCAACTTCAAATGCCATCAAGACCGTGCAGTCCAATGTAACTTAGGTAATGCAAGCGTGTCGCAGGTGGGTGCGGACTACAAAGGGCAACAAGACGAAATTCCTGCTAAACAATCTCTCAAGGAAAAATCAGGATAGTGCCCTACAACCTCCCAGACAAATAGAACACAGGACCAGAGAGCTAGACGTGCATTGCACTGCTATGATACAGTTTGAAAAAAAAAAAAAAAAAAAAAAAAAAAAAAAAAAAAAAAAACACACAGAAAAAGGAAATGCAGGACGGCATCTACATACCCCAGAATTTGATTCATCATCATTGTCATCGGGAAAGGGCTGGAACCGGTCCTCGTCCAAGACAGGCTCCCTTACCCCCGGAAAAGGCGGGGGGCCCATCGGCATAGGCAGCGACCGGCCATCAGATCTCTCCTTCATTGGACTCGTGGATCTCTGTGCACCTATGGAATGAGGATCAGAGTCGTGGCCGGTACTTTTCCGACCCATACTGTACCCCTCTTGTCTGCTCCTATGTCCATCAGATTGGCCCCCTTGGCCGGCAGAACGGTGATGACGACGTTCACGGCTGGAGCCACGCTCTCTACTGGATCGGCGATGGCGGCGCGTATCATCCCGATTACGCTCCATGGAGTAACTGCGTGATCTTCGACGGCGCCTTTCCCGAGATCTGCTGCGTGAGCGCGACCTACTGCGATGCCGGAGTTTTTTGCGCCGTGCCTCCTCTTGCAGTTGGGCAAACTCTTCCTTTGACAGCGGCCCACTGCCGCCAGGCACAAAAGCTTGCAAAACAAATTGAGCTGGCCCCTGAGGCACCATCTCCCGTGGCGGTAGCGGCATACTTGGCACTGGCGGGGGCATGCCCCAGAAACCGCCAGGAAATGGAGGCTGGTGACTGACAGCAGGAGGCACCAATGGAGGGACAGGGGGACGAGCAGGAAGGTGATGAGGAGGAAATGGCGGACCGAAGCCAGGCAAGGGTGGGTGAGACGCAACAACAATCGCAGTGTCCGGCCCCTCAAATGAGTCTGGATAGATGAAGCTGTCTCCAACTGGCATTCGAACTCTCTTGTCAAAGGCGGGGTCACCAGAGGTGGGGCAATCCGAAATGAAGTGGCCTGTCTGACCACAACGCCTGCACTTGTAGAAAGGTGGAGGCTCCTCACGGCCTCGACCTCTACCCCGACCTCGTCCTCTCCCTCGTGTGCCTCCCGTGATATCTCTCTGCCAATCCTGGCGTTTTGATGACAACATATCTTGTAAAGACCGTTCCTCGTCGTTCGTTGGTTCTTCTTGGGCTTGAGGCCTACCAGCATACACATCACCACCGAAATCCTCCTCACGTTGGTACAAAGATGAATGAAGACCTAAAGTTATTCGAGAAGGGGAGACAGCTAGAGGAGCTGCAGACGGCCGGGGGGCATCGACGCTATGTAGTGCAGGATCCTGTTGAGCTGGAGCACGAATGGCAGGAGCTCGGCGAACTAAGACAGAGCTATTCTTCGGTAAAAGTTTGCTGTCATCCTTATACTCTTCCTTGGAGCGGGCATCTGACAATACCAATTTCGAAGAAGCGTCGCCTCCAAGGCCCTTCTTGTTGGCGATCAGGGTCCTTAACTCTCCTACAGAAATAAGAGATCCGTCAAACTGCACACTGTCTTCCTTCAGAGCTGACATAAATTTGAAATAAATGAGGGCAGCCATTTCGCCTGCTGCCCAATACGCTCAGACTCTATCCTCTTCAGAACTTCAGCGCCACCGAACTAGATACAAGAAAACCGACAGGTGGTAAATACAAGTGCCATATCCGGTCAGTGGCACCAACGTTGGCACCAGGTGGTAAATACCACCGAACTAGGTACAAGAAAACCGACAGGTGGTAAATACAAGTGCCATATCCGGTCGGTGGCACCAGCGTTGTTAACAACGATTGTAACTGTTTAGGTCCAAGCGGCCAAGGGTAGTTCACCCCGTACGGGGACCGTACGGGGTTTGAAAAATCGTCCGGGGCACCAAAAAATTCTAAGGCCACGTCCGGGGCCACTGTAGCATTTCCTAGGGTATAATGCTGTTGTGGTCCTTGGCATTGCTCTATGACTTGCCTTGTGATCTTGGTTCGCAGTACAACCTCGCTCAGGTAGCTCGCTCGGTCGCCCGACTACACGTCAGAGGCAGTACAACATAATTTGACTCACCCTGAGTTTAAGAGTGGGCATGCGAATCATTCATGTAACATCTTTTTGGTGGACACACGACTCTGTCTGATTCCAAACCTCGTCTGCTATTGCTACATCCTTACAGCCCCCGTGCTACATCGGTCGATTGTCATGACGAAAAAATGGGGCTGCCCCGCGCCAGTTTAGCCTGACTTACGGGAATCCCCTATAATTTAAGTGTCCGTCGAAGCAAATTTACGTGGCCTCATGTGACACGAGGAGCACGAGGAATGAAAGTTGCCCAGAAGAGAGGACGAAACCCTAAATGACGCCTACGAAAATCCAATCATCCCTGCGGATCGGTCAATTACTGTAATTTATAAGATGTATTAATAAAGTATTAGCCACAAAGTATTAGAGGATAGCCACAATTGCATTATTACCCTAAAGTAACGTCTAGTGAGCGACATCTGACCACATTTGGTCCATACCCGTCACGTCACTTCATAAATGCACATCATAATGGAGCCCTCCATCCATAAAGGCGGATGGGGTACCCAGGATGCACGACACGGTTCGTTTTACTCTCCAAATTTTTAAGCGTTTATCATGTTATGTTTGATGTGCTTGACGTCGTGTCCGTAACCTCCCAGATCATGTCGCCACCCGTCAATTAATGTTACAGTACCGAAATTGCCTTGTTGCAGTCATTTTGGAGCCCCTTACGGTATTACACTTGCTGTACGGGGTTCCCCTAGAATTTCGGAGGATTCCCAAACTGATACCCAAGGCAACCCCGAACCAGTGGGGTTTGGGTTTACGGGGCTCCCGTACAAATTTCCGAAGGCCTGAACTACACTGACTCGCCCCAGCAGAACGCTGTCCATGAAGTCGCGTAGAAGAGCGTTACCAGGTTAATGTAACATCTGGGCCGCCCTACGCTCGTACGGCGTACTGCGCCGGGCGTAGGCCACGCCGTGCGCCCTACGGCCCTCAGGGCGTACGTATTCCGCAGGCTCCGGGCCCTACACTGTGTAGGCTTCACTGTAGGGCCCACAGAGGTAGGGCCGGCGCCCCCTCCTAACAGTGCCCTCTAGGAAATCTAGGGCCCTACTTGGACCCAATGCAGCCTCGTCTACTAAGAGGCTGCCGTAGGCAAGGGGCCCTTGCCAAGGGCCCTCTCCTGGATCTTCCTTCCTTCCTACGGGGTACATATGTGAGCAATGGGGTTCGCATGGTGGGAGTCCGGCACCAAACCAGTCACACCAAATCATTCACACTTTCGGTTTGTAGTTGGAAACGGATGCTTTTCAAATCGTTTGTGCAATTGCGCACAATGAACTTGTTTTTATCACCACCTTTAATACGTGTCAAATCCGCTTTTGTCGACTCCTGACTCCAATGCAGGTTCCTGTGTAAACAATAGCATTGAAGGGCAACTTCAAATGCCATCAAGACAGTGCAGCCCAAGGTAACTTAGGTCATGCAAGCGTGTCGCAGGTGGGTGCAGACTACAAAGGGCAACAAGAAGAAATTCCTGCTAAACAATCTCTCAAGGAAAAATCAGGATAGTGCCCTACAACTTCTCAGACAAATAGAACACAGGACCAGATAGCTAGACATGCATTGCACTGCTATGATACAGTTTGCAAAAAAGAGACAAAGGAACTGCAGGACAGCAGCTACATACCCCAGAATTTGATTCATCATCATCGTCATCAGGAAAGGGTTGGAACCGGTCCTCGTCCATGAAAGGCTTTGACTTGTTTAATACGTGTCAAGTCCGCTCCTAGATATCGGTCATCCATATTGACTTCCAGAGAACGGCCTTTGACGACATATGAGTCACATGATATGACCCAAACATGCAATTGACAAATTTGCCTTTAAAGGGACAATTTGCCTGCATTTACATGGAACATCAATGCTCTGGTTTAGCATGCTATAGCTAGCACTATCCACATGTGACACCAGGCATCCGATGCGAACCTGGTTCAGACCTTCAAGCAAATTTGCTGCAGGCCCTTGGGACGCAAACCCCTGACTGAGAACCTTTCATAAACCTACCTGAACAAGAAGCTTCTAAGACCAACCTACCTAAACCTAAACCTACCTAAACCTAAACCTACCTGAACAAGAAGCTCTTAAGACCAACCTAGTGCGTGCCAAAAAACAAGGGCACCGGCATTTGCAGGCTGGACTGACATTTCCTTCACATGTGTACACACAGCGAATGCTCCCAGGTTGATGTCTTAGTCGGGGAGTATGACTAGCCCGTGAGGTTCCTCAGGGCCTCTAGGTTCTGCTAGGTGGAGTGAAGACTCGTCGTATGTACGATGGGCCTGGAGAGTAGCTATTACATCATCTCTTCTCCGTGTCTGCCAGGTGAGGCACACTTCAAACATCTTGAAGACCGAGCATATCCCAGGGCTTAGAACGATGCAAGTAGCATTTGTACTTCAAGTAGCAGCGCGGGGATGTCCCTGGTACCCTACTTCAAAACCCCTAAACCCTGAACCACTACACCATAATATCCCGTAGGCTTGATATTGGCGTATTCTGACATGCGTCATTGTACCGCATCAAGCAGGAAGGCCATACACGGCTATTTAGCAGCTAGGTGGGGTTATGAAACGTTTCTGACCAGCCTACGGGAAAGGCTGCCAGTGTCTAGCAGACTGGTAGCAGCTCGGCCAAGGCAAGAGCCCCCAAGTACTAGCTGCTACCAACGTGTTAGTAATGGTCTACTACCTCGCCTGAGACGTTGGGCTCTGCGTCACAGGCTCACCCTGAATATGGTGTTCCGGCTTAGAAATGTAGTGCATTGCATATTTAATTAATTCCCGGTACATTTCCCCATAAAAACAAATGTTACCAGGAGTTAAACATATTTATTGCCCTGCATTTTTAAAATGATCCATCTAATCTAATATATGCATAGTCCGCACTGCATTGATCCATATCGCCGCTCCTCTGCAGAGTTTCCTTTTCAAGGATTGCAACTCTCCCAGCCATTCAAGTTTGTTTTATCCAATCCTACCAGTCAACACTGTCATGGACCTACAGACCCACAATGTTTAACTTAACGCACCTGTTACAGTGTCTGCGATGACATCCTGTCTGTAAAGGTCCACGCTTGATAGAGCTCTGGCCTCTTAACGCCTGCAACGCAGATGGCACTAGCGCCAGTACACCTTTCACGTCGGACTATTGTCTAGCTAGAAAGTCCAAGCGTAAGTTACTGCATCCACTGCCACGGAATCTGAACAATGTTGCACACCTTCCATGTAGGGCATAAAGTAGGGAGTGTTCTACCGAACCAGTGTGGTCCAGACTTTTTCCTCCTTGACACTCCGCCATGTGTCATAGGCTTGCAAATGGTGCCACTGGTATATTTCTTTATAAAAGGAGAAAGTGAAATATATCAGTCTGGAGATCTCAGGTCTCCGTATTTCACCTTTACCTGTAAATGGTGCCTTCACTGCATGCATGATCTCCAAATGCACATGTCTGGACATGACCCGACACGCATAGGAATTGAAGGATGTAGAACCTTCTCCACATATACTCGCCAGAGTGCGATAACCCGACGCAGCCCCAGTGGGGCCGCCCGGGGCCCCAGTGGGCGTGGGGCTCTGGTAGCCCCTACCAGTGGTAGGGGCGCCCGGGCCCTCCAGGGGACCCGCGTAACCAACAACGGCGCCCCTGGCAACGGAAACGGGCAGGACAGTCACGGTTGTTCAGTAAGGCGCGCAATGTAATATGGAGGTACAGCAATGATTTACTCAGTTGTTGATAAAAATCCAAGTTCTAATAGATTGAATTTTTCTTTGTTGGTGTGTCATCCGAGTGCGTATGGGAAAGCCGGAGGATGAACCATACGGCATTTGCATAAGATCTCTGCAGAATCCCACATGCGTGACGTCTTGCGTACCTATTGGTCTCAATGATGCAGGTAGACGGCAGCTGTTAATTAGCCAGTATGACCGGCTTTTACTGTTTGGTGAGTGCAATGGAGAAGTCATCCCGATGCAAAGCGTCTCTCTCTATCAGGGTATTGAGCATATAATAGATTTACACCATCCAATTACAAAAGAAGAGTTAGCTCTTTTGGTATGCGAAGACGATACCGTGTGCAGTGTAAGGTGTGTAGAAGGTAACCTACGAAGGGCAGATGAGAACCGTCTGTCTCTGTTTTTGGAGTCCTGCCAAAACAATGGGCAATTGAGACGCCCTGAACGAATCACTGCGAGCCAAGCGGTTGCCGTCAGTGGCACAGCTGCAGTTTGCGCCTTAGCCTTGTATGAGACAATCTTACACTTGGTTGTTGCTCATGGTAAAATTGATGGCAGCCTTGAGCTTGAGCTACGACCTTTGGAAGTAGATTTGCGAGCCACACCCGGCCGAGGTAGGACCTGCCCTTTAGGAGGTGTTGTGCAGTTCATTTAGTATGCTGTTCTGATTGCAGTACTAGTACACATCTGTATTGCACACACTGCCAAAGAATATGTCCTGTTGTGAAATCTGTCATTGTTCTGTGTTTAACCCACTGTCAACAAGGAATGAATATGCTAGCATGTCCCTGGAAGTCAAGTTGTGCCAAGCGCGTCCGCAGGCCCTACGGAAGCCCATCAGTGGCTGCCTTTGTATTCTTGACACTGTGTAAAACAGCAGACGAATGAATGCATGTAGTCGAATGGAGTGGTATTTGAAGGGGGCAAGCACCGCTTATGCCAGAATTGGGAGGTTAGAGGTCGTGGTCGGGTCGGCGGTCTGGCAGATGATTGATTTTTCTTGGAAAACCCACAGTAAGTTGAGGTGAAGGCAAAAATATGTGTTTTTCACGGACATATTATCACATGAGTGTGCAAATATTGCTTGCCTGCAAGTTCAGAGACTACAGGCAGGTCTAACCAGGGCGAGTTGGTGCTGGAGCCATGAAGTTGCTTCTGGGAAGGCAGAGGCGTGGTGCCCAGTCAAGTTGTAAGGGTTTGCAAACATATTGGCCATTTTGTTATGGAAAGGCATGCATGCATCCTGCTCATGCGGAGTTCCTCCCTCTGTCCCCTCCCCCCTCCCTCCTTTCCCCCTCGCCCCCTCTTAGCGAGTGCGTATACTCATATGTTTCCCCACCCGCCCCTCCCCGATCTTCCTACTTTCCGATCTTGCACATTTATCTTTCTCTCTTCCCCTCTCCGCCCTCATCTGGTGTTCTCCAGCGCGCCCTCCAAGGCATGTAGATCGGCAGAGACACACAGATGCAGAGGTTGGGTAGTTTGAGGGACATGGTTGTCTCGGATGGAGTTTTTGACGGTGGTTGGTCATGTTCAGGAGCTTACAGGGGGGCCACACGCGATGCCACAATGGTTCTAGCCCTCGCATTTCTGCCTCTGCCCCAGGGACGAATGCCTGATGGCTGCCAACTGCTGGTCGTCATCTCTGCCACAGAAGGTCGTCCTGCGCAAGAGAAAGTGTTAAGTGTGCAGTGCTTTGGAAGAAGTGTAAAGTGTGCTGTGCATTACAAAGAGTGTGAAGTGTGCTGTGCATACAAAAAAGTGTAAAGTGTGGAGTGCTTTAGAAAAAAGTGTAAAGTGTGCTGTGCTCTAGAGGAAGTGTGAGGTGTGCAGTGCATTCCTGCACTGCCCCACCTCTGTTCTGCCCTTTTTTTTTTCCTTGTAACTTTCGTTCCTCTTGTGGTCCTGCGCCGATGCACATGTCTACAGCAGAATGCACGCTGCCGGGGTTTCAGAGAAGAGGGAAGACAGTACCAAACTTGTGTGAGGTGGGGGGGGGGGAGGGGAGTTGCTCTGTGTGTGAGTGGACACTGCAGAAGTTCAGCATGTGCAGGGTGAACGGGTGGGCTCTTCCTGGGCCTTGCTTTGAGTTGCCTTGGTCTTCTTTGAGGGTGCACTTGGGGGGACCCTACTCCAGACATTATTATTGCGGGACAAAAATTATGGAACTTTGCTTGGGTGCTTGCTGAGAATCAAGCTCGGGTGTTCATGGCCACAAACGTGGTCATACCGCTGGCCTCTAGGCACAGTTTCATATCAGCGGTACACCACTGGTACTCGATACTGATGATTCTCATCCTTGGATGTCTGGAATGTTCTGCTCTCCATATGTGAAGTAAGGGCGCGAGAGTGGTGGAGTATAAGAGCGTAGTGCTACAGAGAAAAATAGGATATTATGTGTCTGGTGCACTTCGAGAAGAAGAGCAAGCGAGTGAGGAAGGAGGCGCACTCTAGAAGGGGGGCAGAGATTAGGGAAGTTGGGTGTGTGTGTGTGGGGGGGGGGGGGGGGCGCGGGGAAAAGCGAGAAGGGGATAAAGGGTTGGGGAAAAGGAGGGGGGGTGAGAGAGAGTGAGTGAGTGAGAGAGTGTGTGTGTATGTGTGTGTGTGTGTGTGTATGTGTGTGTGTGTGTGTGTGTGTGTGTGTGTGTGTGTGTGTGTGTGTGTGAGAGAGAGAGAGAGAGAGAGAAGGGGGGGGGGTTTGGGGGGGCCTGGGGGCTTCAAGCATGCGTGCATATATGTGTGTTCACGCCCGAAGGAGCGTTGGACCCGGTGCGGTGACGTTTGGAGGCAGTGGGCAAACAAAAGAGTGATGCGGCAGAGGGGGTTTGCAGCTGGAGGAGCTCGGGCCATCCACATACATTGCATCGCAGTATATTTGGATTGTGGCCGATCACTGCCGGGGCCGTGGCTCATCAGGTGCCCTCTTCTTTGTCACACTTGGCATGTGGCAGCTCATCAATCTCGGGGTGCCATGTTTCCTTATCGAATGTATCCTTTTCCGTCTCTTTCATACTCCTGCTCATTTTCCTGCCCTCCCTTCCCTTATTTGCTTCCCAGGGCGAGCTTGTGGGGGAGAGGAATGGCGGCTGCACATGGAAGCAAGGGACTGTGATAGAGTGCAAGAGAGATAGAGTCAGCAGGCGTGCACCCAACCCTGAACCCTGAAACCCTAACCGTAAACCCGTAGTCTTCAGTGTAAAAACCGTCTTAAAACCGTGTATTTCCGGTCAATTGCATGGTTATGTCGGATGCAGTTGCCATGGATAATCAGACTGCAGGACAAGATGTGTTGCAGTAATAACACACCACCCACCCATAAGGCAAAGTGAGATCTGTTAGTAATGTCACAGTGGTTATAGGATTCACCAGCTCGTGCCCGTCACTACCTGGCAAAGAGGAGGTGGTTTTACTTTTCCTCATTCATTACTTATTTTTAATGTCACCAGTTTATCTCTGCCAACGGCTCCTCGCTGACTGTTCGTTTCTGGGTGTGATTGATTTCGCTTTCTTCGTGGAAGAAAGCAGAAAATGCTCTAGGACTTCTTTTCTGTTCAGAGTGACGGAGACACTAGCTGGTCAGTTTTGGTTGTTTGTATGCACCCCCCCCCCGCGTCTCTCTCTCTCTCTCTCTCTCTCTCTCTCTCTCTCTCTCTCTCTCCTCTCTCTCTCTCTCTCTCTCTCTCTCTCTCTCTCTCTCTCTCTCTCTCTTTCTCTCTCTCTCTCTTTCTCTCTCTCTCTCTCTCTCTCTCTCTCTCTCTCTCTCTCTCTCTCTCTCTCTCTTCTCTCTCTCTCTCTCTCTCTCTCTCTCTCTCTCTCTCTCCTCCCTCTCTCTCCCCCCCCCCCCCCTCTCTCTCACGCCCCCCCCCCCCCTCCCTGCCTTCTCTCTCCCCCTCTCTCACCCTCTCCTCTTCTCTCCTGCCCTCCCGTCTGTGTGTGTGTGTGTGTGTGTGTGTGTGTGTGTGTGTGTGTTGTGTGTGTGTGTGTGTTCTCCTGTGCCATCACGTATGCTTAGTTTTGGAGGTGAATGTGCTGGGTTCCCATGCGCGTCTGCACATTACATACATGGTCCCTTCCAGGATCTTGACGAAAGGCAAATCAGGGCAATTACAACTTGACAAGCCACCCCTACATGTGCGCACAATCACTCGTCCCCTATTAACCTCTAAAGGGGTTGAAAAGGTGGGGGGGTATGATGATGTCGCGATGGGGCAAAAAGCTCGATATGACCCTCTGAAACTCCAGCTTATTGTGGGCACGTGCCCTCCCTCTACGAGCTGGGAGAAACGGGGCCATTACGGGGAGAAACGGGGACAGCCTCGTTAGTCCTCTGAGGGAGTTTGCGGGGTTCGAGCTGCGGACTGCAGGGATGCGCACCCAACCACAAAGCTGCTGGCGGCGGTGCCAGCAAACCCGGGGGCTAGGGCAGGAGGAGTGCTGGTTATTTCTGCGGTACGAGTGCGGCTCATGGCGGAGCGGGATGCTGTACCAGTATGTGAGTGCCCCCTGGAGCTGCTGGGGCTTCCTCTGGCTGCCACGCAGATCTGCAGCGGGGAAAAAGGCTCCCGCCTCCCCCTGTTATGGGCAGTGTCTGATGAGGGGGGTGGGATGCACCTCCTCCAACTCTCCCCTGGGGACTGTACCCTGAGTGCCAGGCGGCTGGTCTGCCCTGTACCGCTCTCTGTTGCCGATACTCTCGCATTCCTCCCCGGCTGTTGCCCCTCTGACCAGTCCTCGGCAGGTGCGTAACACTCCCCCTCCCCCCCTCCCCCCTCCCTCCCTCCAAGCCCCTCCTTTTCTCCGCCTCTCTATGTGTGTGTGTGTGTGTGTGTGTGTGTGTGTGTGTGTGTGTGTGTGTGTGTGTGTGTGTGTGTGTGTGTGTGTTTTGTTTTTTTGGGGGGGGGGTGTGATCGGGTGGATGGATGTTTATGGGAGCCTGGCAGAGAGAGCAGATGGCAGGTGCCGGGGGGGGGGGGGGGGAGGGGAGAGGTAATGGAAGAGGGAGGTGCAAGTAGGAGATTGATGTGTTGCGAGTGGTGCTGAGAGGGCGGTACGGATGGGGTTTGGAAATTGCAAACTATATTGGCTCTAAAGCTTTTGACCCCCCCTCAGCCTCTACATGTATGCGTGCACGTGACTCCCACTAGCCCCTCTGCACCAAGGAGGATTTTGGCACCAACGAGGTGGTAGGCTTCAAAGGCCAGTGTCAGTGGGTCCAGTCCGGGGTTAAGAGCGCAAATTTGACTTGCTTCAATAGCTTGAGAACATGCAATTAGAGCTCTTTCTCCAAAGCTTGTTGAAGTGCAACAGTACTGTTGACATGCCAGTGTTTGTAATTTGCAGCCCGAGCAACTTGTTTACATGCAAATTTGCTCTGAACAGTTCATGAAGCTGTTCATTCTCTGAGCAGGGTGTCAATCTGCAAAGACTTGCGGACTGAGGATGACTCCATTGATTTGCAAGTATTGCTGACTGCAAGCAAATGCAGAGTGGGCAGTAGCTGCCGACCCGGAAAAGCTGGTACATGTGCAAACGCACAAAACACCGTTAGTTGTGCAAAGTGTTTGGGCTCCAAACAGCTTGCAGTAAACAAAAGTCAATCTTGTGTATTTTTGTTGGATCTAAACAGCTCGTAGAATGATTCTACGACATAGATGTGCAGGATACGATGTACGATTTTGTCAGTTCCCACAGCACGTGATTGTGCGAGGGGCTTGAGGGCCAGGCGTCCTGTTTCTTGGAGGCTACAGCGGGGCAGGCCAGCTGGTGGGCCTCCCCAGGGAGCTGCTGGAGCCCTGGCGGGGGACCGGTACCCCCGATGCTGCACAGGAGGCGCCTTGCCACATGGTCAGCAACCAATTCCTGCCCAACAGCGGGCCCATCCATGACGCCCAACTCGTTGAGGACATTCCCGGTGAGCCCGCATGTCCCCCTTGCCTGCCATGCCGCAATCACTGACTAGCGCACGTGGCCTTGTGTGTCCTGCCTTCAATTGCTCGTGCGAAAGGGGCCCACAGACCCCTCCGCTCCGCTCTCTCCCCGTCCCTCCGTATGTGTGTGTGTGTGTGTGTGTGTGTGTGTGTGTGTGTGTGTGTGTGTGTGTATCTGCGCGCGCACGTGCGCGAGCACACACATGCATACCTCTCACACATGTGCGGGCGCACTCAGAGGCCAGCACGAGAGCGCGCGTGAGTGGGCACACACACACACACACACACACACACACACACACACAGAGAGAGAGAGAGAGAGAGAGAAGAGAGAGAGAGAGAGAGAGAGAGAGAGAGAAGAGAGAGAGAGAGAGAGAGAGAGAGAGAGAGAGAGAGAGGGAAGGGGGAGGGTGCAGGTAGTGAGGGACGGGCTTCATGTTGCGTTTCATTCAAACATTCACGACATGAAGCATAACGTGAGCAAGCGGGGGGACGCCAGCCAAGGCCCCCTTGGACTGAAAGGCAGGTGCATCCAAACAAGTGGGGGGGCGGAGCGGCAGGGAGTGGCGAGAATAAGCTGCTGGTGTGCAGCGGCCTGGCTCCACAAGGCTATCTGCGTGTTGGACTGTGGGGGCTTTCTCTCCAGACCACTATCAGCGGCCCGACTGTCCAGGTGAGTGCTTCGCTGATGCTGTGTGCAGCTCCGCTGCCTGGGTCCGCTGGGTCCCTTCTGGTCCACCTCTCTTGTCCCCTCGGTCCCTTCTGGTCCACCTCTCTTGTCCTCTCGGTCCCTCCTGGACCACATCTCTTGTCCCCTTGGTCCCTTCTGGTCCACCTGTCTTGTCCCCTCGGTCCCTTCCGGTCCAACCCTCTTGTCGGGTACCCCTTTGGTCCCTTTCTAATGCAGGTCTCCTGTCCAGTCCCTCCCTGCTCCAGCACCTCTCCTGTCCGCAGCTCTGCTCTCTGGTCGCCGCCTTCCCTTCCCAAGTATCCCCCTCTTGTACTGGGCCCCCGCTCCCTGCTTTCCACCCCCCTTATGCAGAGCTCCTCGCTCCGGCATCAAGACTTCTTGTGTGGCCAGCACTTCTAGACTTCCCCACGACTTTGCCGAGTACATGACGCCCTGATGAGGAAATCAAGAAATCAGGAACCATTTTCCCATCACGGGACTGCTCACCCCAGAGAGTGTGGGCACACGTGTGTTCCTGTGCGCACGCTCGCATGTGTTTGTGTGTGTGTGTGTGTGTGTGTGTGTGTGTGTGTGTGTATGTGTGTGCGTGTGCGTGTGCGTGTGCGTGTGTGTGTGTGTGTGTGTGTGTGTGTCTGTGTTGGGGGGTGTGTTTGTCAGTGTTCGTCTGTGCTTTTGTATGTGCATATGTGTGTGTACGTATGTGTGTGTGTATGTGTGTGTGTGTGTGTGTGTGTGCGCGAGCGCGCGCGTGCGCGCGCATGTCCAGCAACTTCTCCGGCAGCGTGGCAGTGGCAGGCCCAAGTTTCTTCGAGGGGCAAGATGCTGACAGAAGAGGGAGGGTGCAGGCGTGCTCGGGGTTGTTGGCGGCCAAGTGGTCGTGGGAGGAAGGGCAGCACTCCCTGTTGGCCTTCTCGTATTGCTGGCCCCCTTGCACCCGTCTCATGTCGGTGGAGGGGACCCACTTCACCCCCATCGAGCTCCCAGACTTTGGCAAGACTCAGGAGACCCTCCTCTTTGTGGGCGCCCCAGGGGGCTGGCTCATCCAGGTCACCCCACAGGTACTGCCTTCGTGTTTGCGAGCCCTCTTATTAGGGCCAGAATTCCCTTTTTCTTCCCGTCGTCTTTAAGTGGTTACCTTGCCAACTTGCGCATCTCCAACTACCTTCTTTTAATCCTTCCTCCTCCGCCCCCCCTCCCCATGTCTCTCTCGCCCCCAACCCCTCTCTCTGTTGCTTCCTCGCTGTCCCTATCTCTCTCACACACACACACACACACACACACACACGCACGCACACACACACACACACACACACGCACGCACACACACCCACACACGCACGCACACACACGCAGGCCCGCACGCACGCACGAACGCGCGCGCACGCACGCGCGCACACACAAACACACACGCACACACACACACACACTCACACACACACACACACTCACACTCACACATGCACACTCACTCACACACACACACACACACACACACACACACACACACACACACACACACACACACACACACACACACACACACCCCCACCCACCCTTCGGGCCCTAGCAAGAAATGGAGAGGGTGACTGTGCAGCATACTGCTAAGATTTCGACCTGCACCTTTGTTGTTTTGTCTAGTATGCCACAGGAGGGAACTGTTCTCCCTTCCCCAGTTTTGTCTGATGTTTGGGGCATGTGCAGGAAGTGAGGGTGGTGAGGGGACGGCCAGTGGGGGCATCCCCATGTGTCTGGAAGACTCCAGGCCAACCAATTTCGAGAGCCTTCCTGCATGCTGCCACCCTTGCGGTGGCCTGCGGTACAACGTTGTACATACTGGCTCTGGATCCCGCCACGGGGAAGCTGTGGGAGGCACACTTCCGGACCTTTCCCCACCAGATCTCTGCCCTGGCCCTCGCCCCTGTGGGCGCAGAGGTCGGATCCCCTGCTCCCAAGCGCTCTGCATTCTGTCTGCAAGTACAGGGATGCAAGTCCAACGAGAGGGGGGAAGGGAGAGGGGGAGTTGAGAGGGGGGCAGGGAGGAGATGGCGCCTGCTTGTGTATCAGCGCCACCATGCTTGCGCACTTCTATGTGTGTCTCTGCCTCAACCCTCCCTTCCCCCTCTCTCTTTTTCTCGCGCACACACATCTCTCTCTCTCGCTCTCTCTCTCTCTCTCTCTCTCTCTCTCTCTCTCTCTCGCTCTCTCTCTCTCTCTCTCTCTCTCTCTCTCTCTCTCTCTCTCTCTCTCTCTCTCTCTCTCTCTCTCTCTCTCTCTCTCTCTCTCTCTCCCCCCCTTCTCTCTCCCCCCCTCCCTTCCCCCCCCTCTCCCTCCCTCCCTCTCTCCTCCCCCTTCTCTCTCTCTTCCCCCCCTCTCTCTCTCTCTCTCTCTCTCTGTGTGTGTGTGTGTGTGTGTGTGTGTGTGTGTGTGTGTGTGTGTGTGTGTGTGTGTGTGTGTGTGTGTGTGTTTTGCGTGCGGGAGCGTGGGTCGGGGCTGAGGAGGGTGGCAAAGCTGAAGGGGTCTGACGTGTCGACCTAGTTTGTTGCAAATGGCTGGGTGTATCGACAAGAGGGGAAGTAGAGAATCAGACACTGTTCGACCATCCCCTCTTTGCAAACCAAACCTGCATTACTGAACCATCCTTGGGAGGAGATTCAGTCTCACATGTAGGGATCCGCTCAAAGGGGTTTTTTTCACGGGTGATGCAGTGTCTCTGGCTGGCAGTAGGGCTCTGGGAGACCCACGAAGTGCAGCTCATGCCTCTGCAATCCCTGGAACAGGTCCAGGGGCTTGCAGGCTCCCTCAGGGCGCTCCCGCGGTCCCTCGCCTGGCTTGTGCTGGGCTCCCGCCTCTTTCTTGTTGCTGGTACCGCTGATGGGGAGGCTATCATTTTTGCCTACGACACCGGTCCCTCAGGGGGTCTCAAGCTTGCGGGCTGTGGGCGCACCATCGTAGGTCTTGGCTCTGTGAGTCTGCAGCTTCTTTATGGCAAAGATGGGGACACCAGTGGCATTCTGGCAGTAGCGGACCAAACTCTGCTGATCCGCCCCGCAGCTGGATTCGCAGTCGGAGGTGTGCTTTTGAGACAGACCCAATTGTGATACTGTTATTTCTGTTAGCGTTGTATTTAGACGGACCCAGTTGTGGGTATGTTATTTCTGTTAGTGTGGTATTTAGATGGACCCAGTTGTGGGTATGTTATTTCTGTTAGTGTGGTATTTAGATGGACCCAGTTGTGGGTATGTTATTTCTGTTAGTGTGGTATTCAGATGGACCCAGTTGTGGGTATGTTATTTCTGTTAGTGTGGTATTTAGATGGACCCAGTTGTGGGTATGTTATTTCTGTTAGTGTGGTATTTAGATGGACCCAGTTGTGGGTATGTTATTTCTGTTAGTGTGGTATTTAGATGGACCCAGTTGTGGGTATGTTATTTCAGTTAGTGTGGTATTTAGATGGACCCAGTTGGGGCAATGAAATTTCTGTTGGTGTGGTTTTTGAGACGAACCCAGTTGTTGTACTGTTATTTATGTCAGTGTGGTTTTGAGACGGACGCAGTCGTGGCCCTGTTTTTCCTGTTTTAGTGTGCCTGGTGTGGTGAGTCGATGGATCTCGAAGAAGTCTGGTTTTTGCTTACATTTTTTATTTTGAGAAGGACAGGCACTTCTGCTGGGGGGGGGGGTGTTCCAGATGGCACGCTGGACTGCTTGGAAGCGGTACGAGTGGCAGATTTCGAGAAAGTACTGTCTTACGTTCCGCTGCACACCCAGGCGCTTCCGGGCAGCATTGCCTGGGCAGGCAAGGACGGGCGCCTGTACTTTGGGTCCATCGACACCCAAACCAAAATGCGGTGGCGAAGTCTTGGTACTGGCACCTTTTCCCGTAGTACATGCTGCCGCACTTATTGGCAGTCCCCTGGTGTTGGTTTGGAATTAAATGTTTGGGCTGTGGGCACGCTCACACGCGGAGTGGCCTGGAATGTATTACTTGCTTCTAGCTGATCTAGTTATAGTTGCATCTAGGTTGGAACCTAATACTTGCTTCTAGCTTCTGATCTAGTTGTAGTTGCATCTAGGTTGGAATCTAATACTTGCTTCTAGGTTGGAACCTAGTGGTTGCTTCTACATTCTGATCCAGTAGTTGCTTCTAGCTTCTGATCAAGGAGTTGCTCCCGCCTCGTCCTCCATCTCCTCCTCCTCCTTCTCCTCCTCCTCCTCCTCTTAAGCTGTCATTGAAGAGGTTACGTTAATATACTCAGATTACTCACACACTACTATCGTCCACAACTTTGTGTGTGTGTGTGTGTGTGTGTGTGTGTGTGTGTGTGTGTCTTAATCCTCCTTCTCCTCTTCCTCCTCCTCTGCTGCTGCTGTTTCTCCTTCTTCTGCTTCCCCTAATTCACAGATCACTTTTCACGCATGATGTGGATGTAGTACAGGGATGGAGGAAACCCCAACTCAGGCAGTGTACGATGAGGAAAGCAGTGCAGTCATTGTGCGCAGCCACGCCGTAAATGGGCGTGCCTCTTTACGCCTTTCCAGACTGACCCCATTGCGGGAGGTACAACGTCCCGCCAGCCTTGTTTGCTTCTACTCTTACTCCTCGCTTGCTCTTTCCTGTTGTCCCTCTTCTTTGCTTGACCCTTTCTTTTTGTTCTTACCTTTCTTGCTCTTTATCTTCATCTATCTTCTGTACCTGTGCTTTCCTCTTTCTTCTCCCCCTCCTGCCCCTATCTCTAGTTCTCTTCTGTAATTGCTCTTTCCTTCTGCTGCCTTTCCTCTTTCTTTCATTTCATGCTTGTACCTCTACTTGCTTTTCCTTGAACTCCCCTTGGCTTGCTTCAGTTGTTACCTTCTAATGCTAGCATGTCCCTGCCTGAACAAGGTACAACAATCTTCGGCCTACCACCCCCCCCCCCCCGGTCCGTGGGTTGGACTTCTTGTGCCCCCCTGGCACGGCCACTCCACAAAGTGTTAGTAGTTTGCACCTCCACATGCAGGAATGCCTCTGTGTGTATGTTTGTATCTGTGTGCGTTTACGTGTGTTTGTGTATGTGTGTGCATGTGTGTATGTTCACGAGTGTGTGGTTGCTAGAGACGGAATGGGGGAAGGGGGAGGGGGAGAGGGTTTGAGGGGAACACGCAGGAATGTTGCATTTGTAAAGTGAGTTGTGTGTATGTGTGTGTGTGTGTGTGTGTGTGGGGGGGGGGCGCTTGTGCGCATGCGTGCACGCATGTATCTGTGCGTGTGATATTGATTGTGTGTGCGTGTGTGTGTGCGTGTATGTGTGTGTGTGTGTGTGTGTGTGTGTGTGTGTGTGTGTGTGTGTGTGTGTGTGTGTGTGTGTGTGCGTTAGGGGGGAGTTGAGCGGGCGCGGGTAGGCGTCTGGGTGTTTGAGGTGGGTTGTGCTGCGTGCATGCATGTGTTTCTCTGTGTGTTTGTAGTTGTGCGCGTCACCGCGCTTGCGTGTGTGCGTGCGTGTATGTTTGTGTTGGGCATGCGCGTGTGTGTGAAGGGGAGCACGTCTGTGTATGCACGTGTGTGTGTGTGTGTGTGTGTGTGTGTGTGTGTGTGTGTGGGTGGGTGGGTGTGTGTGTGTGTGTGTGTGTGTGTGTGCGTGCGTGCGTGCGTGCGTGTGTGCACGCAATTGCATGTGTGGGCATGTCTGTGTGCACGCATGGTTGCGTGTGTCTGTGTGCGCGCTCACGTACGCGCATGCGTGTTCTGGGCGGTTGTTGCATATTCTTTCCGGTTCAGGTTGAGGGCAGCCAAGGGGGCGGTGCGTCCGGGGAGCCGCTTTCAGACCAAGCAGCAAAGTATGTTGCCTGTTGGCGTGCAGGTTTTGAGGATTAAGCTGGCAGAAGGGCATCGCGACACCGCACTGTGCATAGCAAACCTGCCGTGCACTTCAGAGGGAGGCAGCGAGGAGGCGAAGGGGGCGCGCCCCTTCCTGCTGCTGGCCTCGGTGCTGCCGCCCGGCTTTGCGGCCCGCACCAAGCTGGAGGAAGTCTGCCCCGATGAGTGCGCCATCCTCTCGCTCTTCCAGATCTGCCTCTACCGGGATCCAGACGGCAAGCTCAGGTGCCGCCCCTCTCCCTCTCCCTTTGGGCGGGCTTGTGCTCCCAAACTTTGCGCGCGCGTGTGTGTGTGTGTGTGTGTATGTGTGTGTGTGTGTGTGTGTGTGTGTGTGTGTGTGTGTCTGTGTCTGTGTCTGTGTGTGTGTGTGTGTGTGTGTGTGTGTGTGTGGGTGGGTGGGTGGGTGTGTGTGTGTGTGGGTGTGTGGGTGGGTGGGTGGGTGTGTGTGTGTGTGTGTGTGTGTGTGTGTGTGTGTGTGGGTGTGTGGGTGGGTGTGTGTGTGTGTGTGTGTGTGTGTGTGTGTGTGTGTGTGTGTGTGTGTGTGTGTGGGTAGGTGGGTGGGTAGGTGTGTGTGTGGGTGTGGGTGTGGGTGTGGGTGTGTGTGTGGTTCAATCTGTTCGTTCTGCATCCGTGATCGGATTACACTGGGCAGGAAGCAGGAAAGGGTTCTTTCATGGGTCTTGGTCTCCCCTTGAACAGCCACCCAGCTATGAAACGCGCCACTCCCTCAAGGGTGCGTGTGTGGGGCTGTGTGTGTGTGTGTGTGTGTGGGGGGGGGGGGGCTGTGTGTGTGTGTGTGTGTGCGCGCGCGCGTGTGTGTGTGTGGAAGTGTGTGTGTGAGAGTGTGTGCGTGTGTGCGTGTGGGGGGCGGGGGTTCCTACCTGCAAATGGTTAGTCACCAGGGAAATGCGCAATAACTGGCTTACGGAGGTACCGGAGAGACCGGGGTTGCAGGTGCAAGTTGCAGAAGCAGGGGACGTGCGCCCTGCCGTCTGTGGTGTTCTCTCTCAGCCCCGTCACCCTGCCTTCCGGGGAGCCGGTCAGAGCCTCCCTCTCCCACCCCCCCCCCCCTTGGCTGACGACCTAACCACACGTTTAAAACCACAATATAACGAGGGACAGGAAGTGGCCTGGATGGCATTGTAATGGCAGCAGTGATGAAGTTGGTGGTCATGAGAATGTTGGTGTTTGACACTGGGAGGTGCAGCAGCAAGAACCAAAAGTTGTTGTTGCGGATAGAAGCAGCAGCGGCAGCCTGATGTTGATGATCGGCAGATTTTTGATGAGATAGAAGCAAGCAGGAGCAACCGTAGTGTTGATGACCCTGATACTGTCGATGACAATGATACTGTTGATGAGGATAGAAGCAGCAGCAGCAACCCTCATGTCGATGAGCACGAGCCTGTTGCTTGGGGGATAGCAGCAGCAACCCGGATGTCGATGCAAAAGGGTCATGCTACCAAAGTGGAGCCGTGACTGGCGATCTTCCCTGTGGCTGCTTAATCACCAAACGTCAGTGGTGGAAATGAATTCAAGCAAATCACATGCGGCGTGTCTGCGCACGTGCCCAACCTCCCTTTCCCCTCTACCCCCATCCCCCACACGCCCCCACGCCCCCATGAAAGGACACAGGGGACACACAGGGGGACTGGCGCCAAGGGCAAGGCAAACAGAATGGGGGTCGAGGAGAGGGAGTGGGCTTTTTTGGGGGGGGGGGTGAGGGGAGAGAGCGGGGGTACCTCGTAGTGGGAGGTACCCTCCCACCCCCGCTGGGGCGGTACCCCGGTACCCCCGGCGTTTTGATCTGGTCGATATCAGAGTTTCGCAAGCGGGACATGACGCTGTGCCACGGGGCAGCCATGAAGCCACGGGACAGCCACGTGCACGGGTACGACTTCTGGCACTCCTGTCCCAAACACGATCCCAAACATGAGCGGGGTGGGGCGCGGAGTGCAGGGAGTGGTGGCGGGGGCCCACGATGGGGTGCGCCTGTTTAGGATACAAGTCGACAACGAGGGCCGGCAGGCCGAGGCAGTTGCAGAGGCCCATCTGCGACGTCTCGAGGAGGGGGAGAGTTTGGACGATATCTTAGCGCGCTGTCAGCAGGGGGCCCCCTCCTGCTCCTCCTCCTCCGCCTCGCCCTCCTCCTACCTGGAGGAGCTGCTGGACAGGCTGGGCCCCCTGCGGGAGCCTGCCTCTGGCTGGCAGTGCGACCCCGCCTCCTCCTCCGCGGGTTCGGGCCTTCCTCATTCATTGGCGCCTCTATCTCTTCACTGTGGTTCACCATCTATTGTAAGCAAACAAAGCTGTTCAAGAAAATTTTAAAAAAAAAAAAATGGTCGATTTCTTGGAATCTTTTGAGCCTTTGTGATCTTTCTGCCTTGCAGGAGTGGCCACATTCCCCTCGCACTCCTGCCTGTACCGCACACGCACACGCGCACCCGCCCCCCCTCCCTCCCCCACGCACGCACACACACACACACACACACACACACACACACACACACATACTTGCACACACTTAGCCACAAATATGCGCGCACATCCACACCAGCGCTCACACGCGTACGCACAATGCACCCATACATGCACGCCCGCACATAAGCAATTCCATGCCCGCACATGTGCGCGCGCACAGTCACACACGTGCACATACACAAATACACACAGACATCACACAGGCACACAGCTAACACACCCACACATTCATACATCTACTCACCACAGTCAGAAGTGTCTGTGTGTGTGCATGTGTGTGGGTGTGGGGGTGTGTGACCGGGTTTGTGTGCGAGTGAAATAGGGGGGAGAGGGGGGCGGGGAGAGAGAGAGAAGAGAGAGAGAGAGAGAGAGAGAGAGAGAGAGAGAGAGAGAGAGAGAGAGAGAGAGAGAGAGGAGAGAGAGAGAGAGAGAGAGAGAGAGAGAGAGAGAGGGGGGGGGGGGGGGGTAGGTAGTAAGACAATGGGGATACTCTGGCAGGTACCAAAGGGCGGTCACCAGAGCAAGATGAGGAAATGGTGGGAGGGGATGCGGCACCCAGTACGGCCACGGAGGTATCTGTGGACTTCAGGAGCTGGGATCGCAACGTTCTACTTGAAAGTGTTGGCTGGGTGAGCACACCTCTTTCTGAGCCTCTCTTTAAGACCAGGCTAGCAAGAGCAGAATCACGGTGTCGGCGCCCCCCCCCCGTGGGGGGGCGAAACCCTGGCAGTGGTTGCAGTGGTGTGGGGAGCTATGGATGGAACGGGTTGGGCCGAAGAAAACCCCCGGGGGGAGGGAAAAGGGGAGGAGAAGGGGGAAGGAGAGACTGACACACGGTCAAGCACGCATGTGCCCAAGCACGGGCGCTCGCGCTCGGCGCGCGCGCCCGTACACACACACACACACACACACACACACACACACACACACACACACACACACACACACACACAGAGAGGGGGGAGATAGAGAGAGAAAAAAGGGCGCGAGGGGTGGGAGAGGGGGAAGGGGGAGAGGGAGGGAGGGAGGGGGAGAGAGAGGGGGGGGGAGTGAGAGAGGGAGGGAAGGCTTGAGTGCTCTGGCCCAGCGTGGGGACCAAGAGTAGGCCTGATGTGCCTGTGTGTGTGTGTGTGTGTGTGTGTGTGTGTGTGTGTGTGTGTGTGTGTGTGTGTGTGTGTGCTCATGGAAACGGTGGTGTGTGTGTGTGTGTGTGTGTGTGTGTGTGTGTGTATGTGTGGTGTGTGTGTGTGTGCGCGCGCGCGCGGCGTGCGTCTCCGCGCGCGCGCATGTGCGTGCTTCACGCCGACAGGCAGGGAGATGAGGGAGGGGTATGAATGAGGAAGAGGGAAGGGCATGCCTACCTGGGTTTTAGTGGGGGAGGGTGTGCAAAAAGCAGAAAAGGGGCAAGGGCTCAGTGATGCCTGCTCTTATCGTCGGCCTAGTGCCCGATAGACTGTCATGTGAAAAACATCTCGAAGCTGATATTTCTGGGAAGCGTGTTAGTAACAATCCACTGCCCAACGAAGACGCCTCGATCTCACAAGGGCACAGATGTGGTTTCAACCACCTGCACGTGACTCCACACCGTTGCCTGGGTGTTTACCAGCGCTCCATCATTTTGTTGGAGCGGCTGGCTGGAATTTCAGAGGCAGCACGCCAAGCAAAGGGGGTCGTTGTTTCCTTTCCAAGCTCTTACATGTTGTTGTTGATGTTCTCTTCAAGCTTTTACATATTTCCCTGGCGGCTGAGGGGGTGCCGCCATGTTGGGGGGGGGGGCGGGGCAGACCCACAGCACGTGGGGAGGATGCGTCCACCAGGTGGCAGCTTTGGACCGCACGGTGCTTGCGGGAGAGTTCTTGGCCTCCGTGACATGCATGGAAGTCCAGGATGCCTCGTTCCCGGGCCCCCCGCTGTTGGCCGTGGCTCAGCATCCCGCCAAGCACTACACCCAGACCACCTTGCCTCTCTCCACCTCCACATTTTTAGGTAAGAACCCCCTTTCCTGCACCTCCTCCCCCCCCCCCCGATCACACCCCCCCCCCCCCCGGGTGAGATGTCTGAGATCCAGAGAGATGCTGGGGCACTGGTGGGAAGGCGAGCGCCCTCGAGAAGGAGGGGGGGGGGCCACCAGGGGGGGTGTGGCTGGGCTGTGAGGTACCTGGCTGGGTACCCGGGTGTCTTGATTGGGTCCCCTGCCTGACACGTGAAGGTCAGGGCGATCCACAGAGTGCATGTGGGGGGGGGGGGGGTTGGTCATGACCTTCGGGCCGAGATTGCAGGATACGGCAAGAGCAGGAGGGCACCTCTCTCTCCCAGGGGGAAGAGCAAGGCAAAAGTGCGAGTGAGAGTGGCGCTGGGTCCCCTGCCTGACACAGGAAAAGCCAGAGGGGGAGAGCCTCAAGCAATGGCTGCTGCATGTGAGGCTGATGGGGTCTTTGGGGGGGGGGGGGGAAGGGGGAGTCCACCCACAGGGGCTGCTGATGGCGAGACGGGACACCCGACGGGAAGAGGAGGCGCGCTGGAGAGCTGCTGCCATCCGCCAGGCGGCTCTTGAAGCCGGCCAAAAGCTGCCGAGTACGAGCCCCCCCCCCCCCCGGGCGGGGCCCACAGGAAGTAAAAGCTTGTTTTCCCGCTGTGTAGACCTCAAGAGCTCCTGCTCCACTAGAACTTGCCCTCACACCTCCCTCTCTCCCCGAGCAAGTGTATGCGTCTGCGGTGCGTGTGCGCGTGCACGTGGGGGTGTGTGTGTGTGTGTGTGTGTGTGTGTGTGTGTGTGTGTGTGTGTGTGTGTGTGTGTGTTTTGTGTGTGTGTGTGTGTGTGTGTGTGTGTGTGAGAGAGAGAGAGAGAGAGAGAGAGAGAGAGAGAGAGAGAGAGAGAGAGAGAGAGAGAGAGAGAGAGAGAGAGAGGGGGAGAGAAGAGAGAGGTGGGGAGGTGAGGGGGGCTGGGGAGCGGATGTGGGAGAGGGGGGCGAGAGAGGGGGCCGGAAGGGGGATTTGGCTGCAAGATGCGAGACCGTGTGTCCTACCCCGCCGTCTCTCTCCCTCTCCCTCGTCCCCCAGCCCCTCGCCCTCCCGTCTTGTTCCCCAAGGCCGAAGAGGCAGCTGTCATCATACCACATTCTGGCAAAGGGGCGCTGACTCAGCCTGGGGGCGCCTCCTCCAGCATCAGGAACCGCAGCCGTCAACGAGGCTGGAGAACAGCGGAACGACAGCTATTGGATGCTGTTCGTGCCGCACCTGCAGGTGAGGGCCGCTTGTGGCCTGCCCAGGCGGGTCACCAGGCTGTGCCGGGGCCGCCTGGGGATCCGCATACAAAGCGTCAGCCCAACAGAGCTGGCCTTCAGCCCCCCGAACGAATCTGCGTCAAACGACTCCAGGACTGCTCAGCCTGGAGCTCTAGCAGCACGTGATCCGCCATCTGAGGCGGGGAGTGCTCTGGGGGATGACGAGCGTTATGCAGTTTATGTCACACAGTTGGGAGGCGTCGGATCTGTCGCTGCCGTTTCTCAGGGGGAGCTCCTGGTGCGCTCGCAGTGATTCTCAAGGTTGGAGGCTGCATGCTTGCTCTTCCTCCTTCGCTCCCACTCTTTACCACGTTCCCTTCCTGTGATGCTCCTTTTCCTCTCTCTCTCCCTCCCTCCCTCCCCTCTCTCTCTCTCTCTCCTCCTCTCTCTCCTCTCTCTCTCCTCTCTCTCTCTCTCTCCTCTCTCTCTCCTCTCCTCTCTCCTCTCTCCCTCTCTCTCTCTCTCTCCCCCTCCCCCCTCCCCCCCCCCTCCCCCCCCCTCCTCCCCTCCCCCCCCCTCCTCTCTCTCCCTCTCCCTCTCTCTCTCCTCCTCCTCTCCCTCTCTCCTCTCTCTCTCTCTCTCTCTCTCTCTCTCTCTCTCTCTCTCTCTCCAGGGGGGAGGAGGCAGGGAGAGGGCGTTTGTGTGTGTGCTTGCGCATGTGTTATTAAGTTTTCTTTCCCTTCTCTCTCTCTGCTCATTCTCTGTTTGACCAGCCATGTACAGAGCATTTTCGTCTCCAACATCCGTCTTTCCTTGGCATGCAGGCTCCCCGGTCAATCGGTTGAGCTTTTCCAGAAGCTAGGGAGTTCAGTTGAATTTTGTTTAATTCGGCATCATAGCCTTACCCCATATAGCCACATAGGGAAAAGCGTTGAAGCTAATGGCCGGGCTGACTGACAATGAAAAGACATGTGAAAGCTTCGATTCGGGGTTTTTCGGATATCAATATGTGTTTGTTCGGTTCTTTTGCTACGCAGGTGCTGAAAGGTGCGCAAGAGAGCATGCGAGGAGCAAATTGGGGGATGGCAGGCCCGGAACATCAGGTGGAAGCCCTACATGGCACGTGGCAAGATCTGACTGGTCACAACCATGTGACAGATTTGCTCCTACCCTTTGCCCTACCTGATATTGACGAAGCCGACTTGCTCACGCCAGAGGCATATAACTGCGTTGACGCAGATTTACTGCTTGACCTTCTGAGGCTAGATCCCCGCCAGGGGCAGGAGCCACACAAGGCTGAGGCCATGCAGAAGCTTATTCAGCGTATTGCTGTCTCTTTCAAATGAGTTGTTTGTGGTTACTCACATGAGCGGCTGGTGCGCATCAGACTTGAGTCATATGAAAGATGGACAATGCATTGTTCTGCCTCTTTCGAGGAACTGGCGGCATTTTTTTTGAATTTGCGTACTTGTTTAAAACTTCATATGCAGATTCGTGTGAGAGTGGAGGCTTGTTTTAGAGTGTGGGAGTGATTTTGCCAGGTAGCGAGGTCAAGAAGTGGGTGATGCGGCTGCCCACATGCAGACTGTTTCAGGAGTTTGTCAATTCTGGGAGAGGGACGGGGAGAGGGAAGAAAGAGAGGGGGAAACGCAGAGGCACTGGAATGAGGGGGAAGAGGGGAGGGGGGAGAACTGACTGTTATGACACCCTAGACACACGCGTTGACTGATCTGAAGGCAAGCGATACTCAATGAAAAACTTGAGGCATGTGTAATGCATGTAACGAAGGGGAAAGTCCATGCGGAGGGGGGGGGGGGGGGGGGGGGGGGGGGGGGGGGGGGGGGGGGGGGGGGGGGGGGGGGGGGGGGGGGGGGGGGAGAGAGAGGAGAGAGGAGGGAGAGAGAGGAGAGGAGAGAGAGGAGAGGGGGAGAGAGGGGAGAGAGGGGAGGAGAGGGAGGAGAGAGGAGGGGGGGGGGGGGGGGGGGGGGGGAGGGAGGGAGGAGAGAGAGAGGAGAGAGAGAGAGAGAGAGAGAGGAGAGAGAGAGAGAGAGAGAGAGAGAGAGAGAGAGAGAGAGAGAGGAGAGAGAGAGGAGAGAGGAGAGGGGGGGGGGGGGGGGGGGGGGGGGGGGGGGGGGAGAGAGAGAGAGAGGAGAGAGAGAGAGAGAGAGAGGAGGAGAGAGAGAGAGAGAGGGGAGAGAGAGAGAGAGAGAGAGAGAGAGCGCGCGCACACGAAAAAGGGGGAGGTTGGAAGAGGGAGGGAGGGAGAGCATGTGCACACGCATAATTCACTTTGTTTGCGGACCAATTCTCTGAAGAAGGCAGGGAAAAGGCGAAAAGGTCCAGTGGAATCAGTTCTTAAAGTTTCCTCCCTACGACAGCAACAGCTGGACTTTGTTTGTGCATGCTCTGTGGAAGGTGCATGTGCACAACCTGGAATGTTGGCGTCATCCCTACAACTTCGGGATTGGAAGGGACTTTCCAGCTTTGCTAGTAGACCTTGAAACCTGTATGAGGATTCTGGTGGGAGTGAATCATCAACATATTTTTGCGGTTCGAAGGCTGCGTACCCCATCCTTATGAGCATTGGTAACCCGAGGATCCCGCATAAGGGAGGTCCAGTCCTATGCTGATCTATTTCCCTGCCGTCCAAACACCTTTGCTTCTGGCCTCTTCCTCCTCAAAAGGGGTACGTATCTATTCAGACATAATGCATATACACAGTTCGGTGTCGTCGTGCTTAGCTGACACCGCACTGGCAGCAACTCTCAGCCTGCTAGCGCAGCAAGCACCGCTTCTATTGTAATGCCAAAGCTTTTGACAGGCCATGGGTAGCCACGTGTGCACAAGTCAGGTGGGGTATACCAGATGGTCTACGTAGACCAGATGCAGATAGCTAAAACCCAGCGCGTGGACATAATAGCAAGACACCGGGAACGCTCTGTGATGAAACATATTTTATTACATGTCTGTAGATGGGTCCATGTTGTTGCACGGTTTGCCTGTCGGTGACAATCCGCATGTTCTGTTCATGCAGCCCTGACACCTTTGAGCCAAGAAGTGTGCTGCACGCTGTCAAAGAGGTCATCCCTACCACATCACAAAAAAGAGTATTCTCTTCTTCAACGTGAGATATTCCCGTTCCCCTTCCGTGTGAATGCTGAGGGGCCTACTTGAGTTTTCGGTGCACACCCTACTGGGACACTTATATACTACGGGGGTGATCTCAGGGTGTTTTAGCTGGTGCTGTATTCCAGGAGTTCTCCCAGCTATCCCATTAGCTCTGTAGTTCTAAACTCGTCCTGGAGGATGAACCGTGTACTTGAGAAGAGTGGAAAGATGCATCTGACATGTACATGAGCATCAATTCTATGTATATGGAACTACATGTGTACTGCATTCGTATGTTCAGTTCTAGAAGTATCTGGGTGGACATAAGTGCATGCGACACGCGCGCAGCTGCACATGCAGCATGCATGTGCTGTGCTGGATGTCACGTATGTACAGCACAGCGTACGTGACACATCCGCAGCCTGCCGATGGTATGTCGATCTCTACGTCTAACATGCACTAAGTTCGGGTTTAGGTCCATGTAGTTTGATCTATTTTTCTATCTGATACGGCTGAGTTCACCGTTTATTTATATTAAATGATGGTACATGGGCTAGGAAATACATGGACTAGGTATACATCAGGGACTGGGAAATATACATCAGGGAACCCAATGATTGAAGTTTAAACTTGTTTCTGTGTACACATTTAGCTTGATGCCTGACTAGATACATACATTCAAGCCATGTGAATGCAGTCCTACAATATGATCATATGAACTCATGAGTCAGTGGGTTGGTCATTTGCATGTTGACGGCATCTTTTACATATGATGTATTGTACATAATCAAACGATATTTGAAACATGGCCATTACATAAAGGGCAGTGATTATCTGTATGGTCTCGTTGCACCTAAAACCTCTGGAAGGCAATGAATTAGCATATAATGTAAGGGTACATACCATGCTTACCATGGTCGACATTGGACCGCACATGCACATTCGAAGGACAACGATACCCTGGCCTTTACACTATAAGTACAGGTGTCGCATCTTATTCTTTATTGTCAAGACTGCAAAGGACTAGGAGGATGCAAACGCCATGATGATAAATCAGTCATCAATTATGACTTGACACGCGCTGTTGAAAGCTTGTGTCGCACGTGAATGCAAGCAACTTACGGTAATAACTATGACATACATTTACCAGCAGTTGTTGTATATATTGGATTCTTCAACCCGAGACTGCCTTACGAGCATCTGAACGCAAACCCATGAGACTGTAGCTCCGCACTTACATAAGTATACCTGCAAGCGAAGGCAGAAACAACTCGGAACGCTGTAAGGTTTTGGTGTAGTTCCCTTCTCTAGAGTGTACCAACGTCTTGGTACACCAGACAGACCTTAGCAGGCGTTTAGTCACCCTCTTGCATTGAAGCCGTTGAAGGCCAAAAACACAGTGGAGATATCTAGGCGCGGTTTCGTCTGTGTGGCCACGTAGCTGCATGTCTGACACCTCCAGGGCAGCATTGGCCAATACCGTTTTTGGGCTCAGCATTTCTCCAGCTCCGACTGAACTATGTGAAGCATAAGCAGAACCCGGTTCAAGACTGGTGCGGGGCACATAATGGGCTACTTTTCATCAATGCGAGACGGGATGCCGGCTTCGGCCGCACAGTTCGAGCATTTATGTCGCTGGCCGTTAAACTCTGGAGAGGAAGTCGTGCTTTCCTGGGTGACATGAGCTTGCTCGAGTGTGGAGTGTTCGTGACTCTGGATGACACAAGACGCAGTAGATCCTGCATCCGAGGAAGGAAAACATGGTTGTAGAACAACCTGGTCTCCCCTGCCTCTTCCAAGTCACTGCTAACGCTGGGCACCTATGCAGCCTGAGCCCACTCAGTAACCTTCTGGCGCCCGGATGGAGACCAATACCTTCATTGCTCGTGCAAAGTCACAACAAAAGGGATGAACACACCCTTTCCCCTTGACTACAAGACATTAATCATGCAAGATAGACCCTTGAATGTTCGCCTGGATCAATCCACGTGATGCATGATGCTCGTGCACGATGCACAACTGTGAAAGTTCCAGAAATACAAGCTCTATCACCATCCGATCTTGCACTCGCACCTTGAGCTGTGCATGCTTGAACGTGCTTCCTTCAATGTGAGGTGATACTCGCATTGCTGCTGCATTGATCCTTCGGAAGGACAGAACCACCTGGTGCAGCCGTGCACTGCCGTAGATAGCACAAGATACCAAACTGTTGAGGTGCTGGCCAAATGTCAAATCTAGGTTGCTGTCAAACACTGCAGCAAGCACTGAGTGGCACGTGCCGGGAAAATCTTTCAGGGTTTGAAGCTCCTCGTTTTCACTGCTCAATAACTCGCAAATGGCAGCCAAACGGGATTCGGCCAACCTCTTCGCTATCCAAAGCACTTCCTACAAGGAAAACAGGATTCAACTTCATTGGTTTTCTGCCCTTCCTTTTACTTGTACACTGCGTCCAGAATATGTTGCTTGGCCTGTACAGGTTCATCCAAACATGATCCATAAAGACAGAACGTATGAAATTTTGAAGTCTTTTAAGTGCAGATTAGGGTTGGAGATCGCTATGGATAGTATTTCTAAACGACATGTGGCAACAATTTAGAATTTTGATTATACTCATGGCAAGGGCATTCATTAGAGCAATATCCTCACTTTAGCTTGGCCTCGATTGAACAAAATTGCAAACAGGATTCGAACACTTACATTGACGAGTGCAAAGTCTCCATGCTCGTGACACCCACCACCTCCTGCTTGCAAGGCCTGGTATATAGAGCTACCGTTGCACCAGATCAATTCCTCGACTATCCGGATCCTCATATAGGACAGATGCTCAGCAACGTCAGCTGGCATCGCATGGCATTCCTTAGACCCCACAGCGAAACACACCCTATGCCATGCACACACGCTTGAGCAGGTTCGGTACTCCAACAACGACTTCTCTTAATAGGTCTGAGATTACTTCAGCAGCAGAAAAGCCCTCCCTGATCAGGGAGGGCTTTTCATGATTCAGAGCAGACCATGCGCAGCAAAGGTGGAGTTGGGCTGCACACCTGTAGCATCTTATTGCCTCCCATAGATCCAGAACTTTACTTAAACGCCCAAGCTGTACGGTCAGAGTTGGAAAGCTAGGATGGTTCGGTAGTATGTACGCTACTATCTCCACCGCACACATGAGGAGAGCAACTTGAAAATCGTTCTGTACTATGATCGATCTAGCGTATTCCTGCCATGTAGATTCATTGGCATGGCTCAAAAGTAAATGGAAGAGGACCCTGCCGAACCCAAAAGTGCTACAGGTGTGAACGGCCACGCCAGAGAAAGCCGGCCTATTAATTGTGAGATCAGATCACCTCTGGTATAAATAGTTTCCGTATGTTACAGCTGTATTTTCTTTGAAAGCCGCACGTAAGATCGAATTTGCCTGGTTGATAAGATGCACCTGTGACGCAAAAGCCGCAATCAAAGAAAGCTAACCAAAACTTAGTATGCATGGCAGGGGAATTTATACCGTAACGTCTTTCTTGAAGAAGGTAAAGAGCTGAGTGCTGCAACTTGGGAGGGCTCCTAACCACGAAACGTTTGTCTGCATGGACGCAATTACTACCGTTCTTGAATCTCACGTCGACACTCACAGCTGATCGACCAACTATCGACTGAAAACATTCTTGAGGCCCACATGCCCTGTTTTTGAGTCAATCTTTCCTGCTGGATCAATCGGGCAGCTCATCTTCCTTTCAAACGTCCCGCTCCGGCTAGCAGCGATCAATCCCCCGCCAGGGTGGCCCAACGTTACCGGGTACCTCGGAATCCACAGTGGGAGTCTCACTGGGTCCCCTAGGAGTCCGTCAGGTGAATGACTAATAAAGGGAGAAGATTTGTGGTAGATAACGAGGCCAGAGTGAGATTTGTGGCAGAGCTGCAGGGTACACATATGCGGTGTAGGCACTGCAGAATCCTCTCCAGACAGCGGTCTGGACTCCCAAACGTTGGTATTCGCACACAGCCAAGCAGTGGTATTCGGCCCAAACGTTCGCAGTCTACTTTAGATCTTCCAAAAAGGCAAATGTTCTTTGTTCACCAAGTCTCAGATAGGGACTTTGGTAGTTGCGGGTGGCGGCAACCCTCTGACAATGAGAACTTTCCACAGAAGGTCCCAACACCGGGCCCAGGCTGGGGACAAGCCGTGAAATCCCCGTTAACGTTCTGCCAGCACATGAAGACCTTCCTACAGATCATTGCACAAGATCCACCACTGGCCGTGTCTGTAAGGCAGGCCTCTAAATTCAGCTTAGAACTAACCCCTCTTAACACTCCTAATGTCGGTGCACACTACGTGACGGGCCTGGATCAAGTAGCATTGGAATCAGGCACGGCTGCACTGAATACAGTAATAAGGACGTCAACGCCGAGATGTTGGAGCAGGGAGGCCTCAGTTTGATGGAGTTACATCATCAAGATTCTCAGGTCCTCTGGCTCTCTTTTGAAACTAAATGGCATGCAGAGGAAGGCCTCCGATCTGAAGTTCAGGGTCTCGGCCTGCAGAGGCATTTTGAAACATGTACAGTTGATGATTGACCATGCTCATCAAAGTATCCAAAACGTGAGGGAGATAGAACACTATAGTGTACCAGCTAGTGGGTTACTACTGAGGGAATTCCTGAGGAGAGTACGCAAGGTGGTTGGAATCTACTCTGAGAGGTATTTAAGATTTTATCTGAGAGGTATGATAAAGGCCAGTGGTGGGATGGTGTATGCAGTATGGTTAACACCAGCGAGAACCTGTCAGAATGCCATTAACATCGTTATTTGTGTCACGGACCGTATGATACGTAGAAGAAAAGATATGGAAAGGTGGTCACATGTATATGTGACCAGGTTTCCATATACCGTACCTACACTAATTATTGGGCATTAAATTTATTTTGGGCACCCAAAAAACCCTAAATAATAATTAAAAATAAGAAATAATCCGAAAAATAATGGCGCTAACTATTGGGCACACCCTCCAAGAGGGTCTCCGAATCTTTTTAAATATTTTTTAGAACCCTCTTTCATCGTACTAGATAGTTGATCAACATTGAAAACTGTGGGTTTTGTGACAAAAACACATCACAGTATTTTTTTAATGATATTTTAGAGTCATCGGAACATCCCTGCACCTCGAGGACGCACGTACCACCGACAAAATTCCGGAAAATAATGGCGCTAATTATTGGGCACCCCATCCGCCCGTTTATTCGATTTATTTTTAATTTAGGCGCCGAAACATTTAGTGCCCAATAATTAGTGTAGGTACGGTATTTCCTTCTTTTATTTCAGCAAGGCTAACGATTTCATACTCTTATTCATTCGGATATCGCTTACATATTTTTGTACGCTGGTCATGACGAATCTGTTTTATGAAGGAATCCGTGCCTACCTGAACTCTGAAAATGAGATCTGCGTGAGCACCATTTTTGGCGATTGAGCCTCACGCATTGCACATCCTTGTATTTTTATCATCTTGCTCATCCAAATCACTGTCATTGATCGGTTTTATCAATATAGTCATCACCGCCACTACCCTTACAACTTGTCGACAATCGGTTATATCAATATCGTCATCACAGCCACTACTGTTACAACTTGTTGACAACCCTAATGCCCACACCACTGTTTTGCATCAGCCATGAGGATGTAGGAGTATTCGGATGGTGCATGATACAGGCAGGGACAGTAGAAGTGAGCGTACCATTAATGGACTCTTGTGTTGGAGTCCATTGCGCAAGGCAAAGGACGCGTGGTGCACAACGTTGATTGACCCTCGTTGAAGTACTTGTTATGGTGGATAGTGCAAGATGGCCAGCAGCCGGTGCAAGACGGAGGCCCATTACGCCTTCAGAATATTATCGGGCAGAGGAGCATGAATTTCTGTCCGGATCACTGACGATGAAGTTTGCCGGGACATGAAGTGAACATTCAAGTGTTCTTGTTGGGTAGGCAGATTTTACAACCCCTGCGGGGAGCAAGTGCGTGTAGTATCAGGCTTATTGTGATGCAAAACTTGGTCAATAAGATTTGAAGTTATGTCCTTTTATGCCATATATCCCCCCCCCTCCCTCCCTCCCTCTCTCTCTCTCTCTCTCTCTCTCTCTCTCTCTTGCGCGCGCGCGCGCGCGCGCGCGCGCGCGCGCGTGTGTGTGTGTGTGTGTGTGTGTGTGTGTGTGTGTGTGTGTGTGTGTGTGTGTGTGTGTGTGTGTGTGTTTTTCCCCACGCTGCTCCCTCTCCCTCTCCCTTCCCCCTTTTCCCACCCCCCCCCCCGCTCTCTCTCGCTCTCTCTCTCTCTCTCTCTCTCTCTCTCTCTCTCTCTCTCTCTCTCTCTCTCTCTCTCTCTCTCTCTCTCTCTCCACACACACACACACACACACACACACACACACACACACACACACAGACACACACACACACACACACACACAGACAGAGAGAGAGAGAGAGGGGGGGGAGAGAGAGAGAGAGAGAGAGAGAGAGAGAGAGAGAGAGAGAGAGAGAGAGAGAGAGAGAGAGAGAGAGAGAGAGAGAGAGAGAGAGAGAGAGAGAGAGAGAGAGAGAGCGCGCGAAGGGGGGGGGGCATATGGCATAAAAGGACATAACTTCATCTCTTATTGACCAAGCTTTTGCATTACAATATGCCCAATGCTACACGCACTTGCTCCCGGCAGGGGTTGTACTTCTGACTACCCAACAGGAACACTTCAATGTTCACTACATGTCCCGGCAAACTTTATCGTCAGTGATCCGGACAGAAATTCATGCTCATCTGCCCAACAACACTCTGAAGGCGTAATGGGCATCCGTCTTGCACCGGCTGCTGGCCATCTTGGACTTTCCACCATAACAAGTACTTCAACGGGGGTCAATCAACGTTGTGCACCACGCGTCCTTTGCCTTGTGACACCATTGCAATGGACTCCAACACAAGGTTCATTGAATCGTACGCTCACTTCTACTGTCCCTGCCTGTATCATGCACCATCCGAATACTCCTACATCCTTATGGCTGATGCAAAACAGTAGTGTGGGCATGGCCATAGCACATTTCGCAAGTCCCATAGGCCCCAACACCTGTCAAAATGCGCGTTCTCAAAAGAATGCCTTGTTAAACGATGTGTTCACCGGGAAGTCCTAATGAGGCGCACTTGGCCTCAGTGACTTTGACAAGCACTTGGCACATGTCACAGGACATCTTCCGTCCCAGAATTTCAAATAATTGGTTTATCACCATTCTCTCAATACACAGCGTCTGCTTGGTGCTTTGGTGTACAACTGTACTACGAGGTTGAATGTGTCAAGAAACCCTCATGCAAGCCAAAAACATCGAAACTCAAAAAGCAGCCCTGTCATGCCCAAGATAGCAATAGCAGCGCATTACTGCAAATGTCACCGGCAAACATGTGGCTGCAAGGACGGATCAGGGGTGCCTTGTATTGCAAGCCTCTTGGCCAAAGGCACCGCAACAACTAGCTATCCGTGATCCACAACGAACAACAGTACTATGACATCTGATAAAACAGATGGCAAATGGTGCCCAGACGTAGAAGCTGAGCGAAACCAATCAAAGCCAAAAAGGCTTACCTTTAAAAAGCTTAATTGTGAACTACATTAAACAAGTAAGGCAGGGGCAAAAAAAGCATTCACGATTGCGCAATTTGGCCACATGCCTCTGCTGAAACTGCACTAGCCCAGCTCCTGGCGGTTGCACAGACAAGCTACATGGGGCTCCTAAAAGTTAGTTATTCATTCGTCCAGTAATGTCCATTTACTGCAACCTGCAGAGTCCTGCAATGTCCACGTGCCTAAATTGCACACAAAAGCAATCCCCTCCTTATCCACCAACTAACTTTTATCTTCAAAAGTTACTCACTCCTCTTCAAAAGCGATTTCAGTCCTCCTCCTTAATAGCTGAGAGTGTCCAAAATCTTAATGTGCCCGCACCTGTATGCTGCAGGAATTCCAACCCAACCCCTGCTTTTCCCTACGCAGGTCTATGAGTTTGTTACGGCAAACGGACTACTGCTAAATTTGAGTGTTTCAGTCCTCCCTTATGGCCCAAACCAGGGGTATTTACTGAGGCATAACTGACACCCATACATGGAACAAGTACCTCATTGAAGTCCTAACAACTGCCGAAGTGCAGTCAAATGTCAAAGATGACATGGCTCATTTAAGTTGACACAATCAGGCGAATCTCTTGACCTGACCACTGCGATTAGGTGCTTTAGATCGTCTCCAACATTTACTCTTAACTTGAAAGCAAGACAATGAGCACATTAAGAAAAGCTCCAACAACTGCACTCCTGCAATTTACCCAAATATTTCCAAGTGTTGAAACAGCATCAACCCCCGAAATCCCAACTGTATTGTAAGGATCCCCAGCTTTGTGCAGCAGGTTCTATCTACCGCATACCCCGCAATTCTCACTAGTCTAATATTCTGTCTGTTGGAACCCAACGCTGCAATTTGCAAAGCCAGCGGGTTCAAAACCTTCAGCCCTGACCCTGGCCTATGAGAGTCAACAAGAAAACCTTTAGACCTCAATAGAAAAAACTTGACTTTGTCCATGCAGCATTAGCTACCAATGTGCATTCACAGCATTTAAATGCCACAAGTACGTCGGGGGGCCGAGACAGGGTTCACGATAACAGTCGGCCCAGGAGATGTCCTTTAGATGTCATGTCCTCACCTGACGATTAAGTGCCAGGGTATCAGACCCTTGAAAAAGTAGAAACACAAGTGTCTCTTAAAAGGGAAACGGAACAGAACGGAGCACCTAAAATAGTCTACAGAGCCCGTGCGCCTCAAAGGGAGTGCACAGCCTCAAACCCATGAGACCCCACTGTTATTGCATCTGACAAAAATTGACCCTACTTGACTTTTATCGATGAAGTATCAGAAGCTAAGCCATCAATGACTTAGCCCACAATCAAACATACAGCACAAGAAACAACTGAGAGACCATACAAAGGAAAAAGTTGGAAAGAAAAGAACATTGAGACTACTGCATAAATATATAATTGGGAAGGCTTCTAGTCCAAAAAAGGAGCGGGAAGGATACTTCAGACCATGGGGTACCACTGTTTTACCTGCTGCTGCATTCCTGACATTCGCAGAAAGTCTAATCTATACAGGGGCAGGGCGCAGCAGGCTAACTTTAAGGGGAAATTTGAGCCACCTTCCTACAAGCTCTTATTATTTGAACACCCCAGCAGGAAAAACCTTCGTGCATGGCCTTCAACATGGTACCATATCATGAGAGGGACAATGAATGCCACAAGGTAAATGCTGGCAACAGATCTGCCAACACAGTACGATAGGGGCCCACTCCATTCTGCCAGATAACATGCCCCCACGACCCGGAAGCTTGAGACGAGAAATGCCAACAACAAGCTGTAGAACTGCACCTTCAGTCGGACCTGCACAAGTAATATGTGCTAGTTCAATGAGTATATCCTCACCATAATGAAAAATGCAAGATTCTACTCAAGACCGGCAAATTTTCTTTGCTGTTAAAACTGATGCTTTTTTAGAAGCTTCAATGAAGCAAAGTTTGTTCATGTGTCTTGAATTATGGCCCTTTCTTGCTTTTTCAAGACGCAACTACCCTTCGGATTGCTTTGCTATAGAAGTATAGCAGACCCAAGAGCAAGAACTCCTACATAGTGAAAGTCGGAGCATAACTTCAAATATGTACAAGCAACCACGTTATGTACTGAGAAGGCACTTGTCTGTCTTGTGTCATCAGTTCTCAATCCATGAAAGTTCCTTCACCTCCTCAAGGCACATTATCATAGAAGGCTTACCAAGAAGCAGAGTTGTAGAAAGAGAACAGTGTAGACGCAACAAGCTTCCCAAATCCACCAATGAAGATCCCAGTAGTCTGACATAAAGGGTACTGGGGGAAAAGGACGCAGCAGAACAGTCACGACCAAAATCAGGAATCCAAAGCGAGTAAGCGGCTCACGATTTTGTCGATACCTGTACCGGACAGTAGCTTGTCAACAGAAAACCATTGCAGAGACATGCAGGTGCAAATCCTATACAAAATGACTTTTTGCCACAAGGGCATCTCAGACCGAAGTCACATATCTACCTGTCACAAACTAAGCAAGTGTCGAACTATAAAAATTGCTTGCAATCCACATTGAGCAAGGAAGGAGCAAATCAGGTTGAGAAATAATACACTTCCCACCCAGTACCAATGGCTCAGGCTCAGCTCCAACATGTATCAACACCAACCCCCCCCCCCCTCCCCCGGGCGGGTGGGGCGGCCGGTTCGACGAGGCATCAGGCCAGACCTGCAAACTGAGCAACCACGACGCATAATGACCTTGCCTCCTGCATCACTTCCTGCCGAATGACAGACACACACACACACTACAGGCACAGACACACACACAGACACACACACACACACACACAGAGAGAGACACACACACACACACACACACAGAGAGAGAGAGAGAGAGAGAGAGAGAGAGAGAGAGAGAGAGAGAGAGGAGAGAGAGAGAGAGAGAGAGAGAGAGAGAGAGAGAGAGAGAGAGAGAGAGAGACACAGAGAGAGAGGCGTGGGGGGGTGAGGACCACCACATGAACCGCTATTTGTGCATGTGAACTGGAAGGCACTGTCCCACACGAAGATTGCAGCAGTCAACAGACATTGAGGCTCAATATCTTCTTCAGCTCTCTTTGACGCCCCTGACGTAACAAACCTAATAAACTGCACTCGATCCCAACCCTGCATATTAAAACTTACCACACAGGAGCTGCAAGGTTGATGAACAGCATGCTCGCTATAACGCACAGGTGGATGAAATTGTGGATATTCGCATCTCCACCATTGCCAGGGTTGGCAAAAGAAATTGGCAAGAGTGTCAGCATTGCGTGGAAGAACATCATTGCCGCATCCAACTGCACAGCACGAAGGAAAAATTACCAACCAAGGTTAGCATCATTGGCATAGTGTAACTCTCGGGCCACACATTCTCCGGCTATTTGTTCAGAAGTGCCAAGAAGCTTGAGAATTGAAAGACACAAGCAATACATAATAAGCTTTAAGAGCTATCCTGCAACTGCCATGCAAGTTTTTAATAAAAACAAAGGCATGAACGTGTCCAGCACTGATGCAAATGAAGCAGATATGATAGCAGCAACCGCGGAAGGTTTATTGTTAATGTTGAGGCATAAACCATGCGAGATCTGCTTTCAATGTTTGATACAGCAGCAATTTGCATGCACCCACACATGCGTGTCAGTCGCAAATGAAGTAATTGGCAGTGGCAGGGTTCCCTATATCCAAAAACGAGAAGGAAATGCGCTGTGGGGACAGGCACCTGGACCAAGGTGCGGCCCCAATGGTCACAGAACATTTCCTCAGTCAACTTGTCTTTGAATTCCAAAATCTGAGGCAGATCAATCAGGGGCTGAATCAAGGCATGCAGGAACGAGGCACTTTTCTGCGATTGGCTGCTGGCTTCACTACTGGCCCTTCCACAGCTCTTGACCTCCCTCAGGATGGACTTTGCAGATTGGGAGCAATAAACTACGGTGGCATCAATTACAGGTGCCCCAAATGAAGCATCTGCGACCCAAACTCCACCCTCATGGACCCCTCGATGAGCATGATGATTAAATAGCAAGCCTTGCCAGATTGCTTGGGAATAGCAAATGAAAATTCAGAATCTGAGGGGACTCAAGTCAAAACAAGTAGCTCGATGCACCGTCCCCAACTTCATGTCAATGATTGCAGTGCAAAGATATGTCGACCTTGCAAGTGAAGATGAAGAAAATAGCATCTCCATTTTTTGCGAACCCAAATGACGAAGTCCGTGCAATCTATGGTTTCCTTACCTGCAGGTAAGCTCGTGAAGCAAACATGCGGACCACCCAGACTACTGGCGCGCCGGAAAGTCCGCCGCATCCAAACATCGGATTGAGGACTGATTCCGCTGAGGAAGTCAGATTCAACAATTGCTGGCTGTGGTGTTAATGAAGGGATGACATCCGTCAGAATGACTTTTCTGAAGTCCATCATCCACTCTGACAAATCTTGCGCGAGCTTCCGTCCACATTTGACCAGCCTAGTGAGGTACCCATCAGATGCTTTGGCATGGTGCAACATGCAGGGTCATGGGGACCACATGAGAGGAACACATATGCAACCCATCCGACATGCGACACATTCAAGAGCCCTTCAGCCTGGCTTCAGAGCAATTTGCAAGATCCATACACACTGTCAACTTTCAAGGATCGCACACTGACACGATTAATGTTTTTTGGCCACCAAAAATGCATTTCTGGGCCCACAGGAAGAACTTCAAGGTGGTTTGAACAAATGCAAACATTAGCATTCTAGAAATTTGTCAAATTACTTGATCTGCCTCACCTTTTAATCTCAGGGGCTGCCACATCTACCCCAAGTACTAGCACCCCATATGGAGTAACTGGCAAGGGGTTTGGCGATAAGCTGTTCCCCGTCGTCGCTGTAGTTTCGTTCTTGTTTGAATACTTATCAGCCTTGGTCACTGGAATAGGAATGCAGACCAATTTTGTGCATCCACATACTTCTGTTGCCTCTGTCACATCTGCATAATTTCTCCTGCTCAAAAACAAGCACGTTCTAACTCCCTCCACCACCCGCGTCGGTTTGTGAGAAACTGGTTAATGTAAATCAATCAAATGGATTCGTGTTCAATATCCAAAACAACTTCAAGTCCAACAGAGATTTTCAGAACTTAAAGAGAAACATCATTTCGAAATTTAGAAAGGGATTGCTTATGTCGCTTTCAGCTTACTGGTCTGGTTTGTATGCAGAGACGCAGACCACGTTGCTTTCAATCGTTCTCCAGGCGGCCGTCTCTTTTTTGGGGTGCAGTGCTCGTACGAAACGTCCATTCTTTCTCAGCGTTGCTCCAAGAACGACAAGATCCTCCCCATGGACAGTTGATATGCTAACCCGACAACATAATTGTTAGACTTCGGCTACACGTCGGCCAGCGTACCTTACTCAAGTACACGATCTTACCTGATGAAGCCTACACCAGGCAGCACGTGACTCGCCAAACACACAAGGCGTCCGGAAGTTTGCGAAGCAAGTGAAGCAACTAGTTCTTGGCAGAAGAAGGAGAGACTCTCCTTGAGCTGTACAACCCCACAATTGCACCTCAAGACCCCGACCCGCGTAAGCTGTGATCCACAGAACTGGCATTCAGTTTCATACCTCTGAAGACCCCATGGCTTCTTTGACCATCTTGAACACTCGCACACGCTAGGGTGTACTGCAGGATGTTTGGGACTGTGGGGGCCAACACTCCCCAGAGCTCTCGCCAGCCATGTTCTGTCGGAAAAGAAGGTGTTCAACCCTCCTAACTATTCTAATCTTCTCCTAGGACTGCGAACGGCATGTTTCAGCACCGAGGGTTAAACCCTGCCGGCCTTTTCATGCTGTGCGTCCTGTAAGTCGTGCAGATTGGAACTTCAAGTCGTCGCTGGTCCATGTGAACTCGCTCCATTTGGTATTGCCACTGTACTGCGGGGTCACTTGCGCTGTCGGAAGGTAATAGGGCCCAACAAATGGGAGGTTGGATTGGATACCAGCTGCCTCGCCCCCCCCTACTTCCACGTCTGGGGTCACATTCCAACCTAGTTTGGACGGGTCCCTTTTGGCCGTTCCTACCGAAGATGCGTGCGATAGACTACATTTTCACGTGTTTGCGAGTAACCAGCCCTCCGACTACATGGTCGTGTTCGCACGCCAGCTTGACTGCGCAATTCGAATTCGTCTTTTCTTTGTCCTCCTCGCGGCAGTGTCAGATATTTCTTACATGGGTGTCCTTCCTTCAAAGTCCCTTCCTGAAGAATCCCCGCCACTGTGAGTTCCTCGGTGAACGCTCTAAGTAAATCTTGACACTCTTGCACTTTTTTCTAAAACTTCGGTAGGCCTTCTATTGCCTACAGGCTCTATGCATTTTTCTTGAAACTTCGCTAGGCCATCTATTTCCTACGGGAGTATACTCCAGGTTTGCTGAGGCAGCACCATCGCCAATCGATTTTAATCCAACATGCCTATAGCCCCGCCAGCAAGGTAGAAAAAGGTAATGCATATCCCCCCCCCCCCCCCCCCCTTCTCTGTCTCTCTCTCTCTCTCTCTCTCTCTCTCTCTCTCTCTCTCTCTCTCTCTCTCTCTCTCTCTCTCTCTCTCTCTCTCTCTCTCTCTCTCTCTCTCTCTCTCTCTCTCTCTCTCTCTCTCTCTGTCTCTCTTTCTATCTGTGTGTGTGTGTGTGTGTGTGTGTGTGTGTGTGTGTGTGTGTGTGTGTGTGTGTGTGTGCATGTTTCCCTCGAGTTTTTCACTACCCCCCTTTTGTCTCTGGCCCCTAGATTCCGCGTCCCCGCATGCAAGATTTATGGTGTGCGGTTAGGATAGGCTTCATTATCTATTCTAAAACAGGTGATGCATATCAAGCAGGGGAACGCCGCCCCGCCCCGCCCCGCCCCGCCCCGCCCCGCCCCGCCCCGCCCCGCACTGCCCCGCCCCGCCCCGCCCCGGCTGCCAAGTTGGGTTATAGAACAATGGCATCTACAATGTTGGTAGCGTTTAAACGTCAATTGGCTCTACTTCTTACAGTCCTCAGCTCGTTTAATGGGTGGAGTCAGAGAATTACAATGTACGTCAACCCAACTTTCTACATGTCGTGCCGCAAATTGCGAGATGAACCGAAACACTGGCCACCGAAATCTCCTTCCTTGGGTTTCATTACGCCTTCCCCAGTGCTGCAGCACAGAAAAGAGCCTTTCCAGTACTCAATGCGACACATTGGACCGACATGTTGTACTACTACCATACACACACAACACGCCCGAGATCTCTCTTTCGAGAGAAAGCTGCAATACTATTGGCAGGACACACAAATAAGCATAAACGACTGGAACACAATAAAAATCTGAACTACCCACCCGGCAATTTCGGCCACCACACAAGGCCACTCGTCCGCATCACGGCCCAATCTCCAAATCTGATAAAATTTCCACCGACTCAAAACACTGAATCCACTCCAATCGTAATTTCAAATCGCAAATCAAACGCAAAAATACAACTAAATCAATCAGATACCCACCAAAACACAGATTACAATTTAAAAAGTTCACTGCCAACACAAGAAGTCATCATGGCCATGGAACTGGATATATGTTACCTAAGCCTGGAAAAGTACACAAGAGCCCCATCATGCACGTGCACCTCATTGCATAATTCAGTAACTCCACGGTTTGCAAAAAATACATGAACCCACATCCCCGCCAACAGGCAACGCTTTCAGATTTTAAGATCCACTAAGTCACTCCAGGTTCGGTCGTTCTTCAATTGTACATGCAAGCAAGCTAACAAAACACTCCAGCAACAGACAGCGAACAATGTGTACCTTGAACAAGCAAACATGTGTACACCTGAGTCAGTCAATTGGGCAACCCATTTTCATATAACGTGTGTTGATGTGTGTTGCAATTGCTGACGTATATTTTGGTTCCCTTAATCAAATCGGTTATGGGCATGTGATAACGTGGGAGACCACATGCACATGTTGATCAAGACAAGGATATGTATCCGATATGCCATCTCGATCTTCAACCTCAGCCACCCGTGGCCTTAGGAATTTTGTTTTTAAACACTAAGGCTGTTGCGTTCAGATGTTTAATCCTTGTGCCTCTCAACCAAGCCAGCCGTCATTGCACAGGAAGACGTGGAGGAAAGCACAGGACTTGACGTTACGTTAAGCCACGTCTGGACGGATATTCTTGCCTTCATTGGGGCGAGCTTAATCATTGCTGTTGTACTGGGCCACCCGCTCGCTGCTCGGTGGAAACACATGGGGGCATCAGTAGAGAAGCATGAAGCTTGGGGTTGAGGGCTGAACCTTGCTCCGGCTGATCGTTTTTTGGCCCCTCTTCTCCCCCACCCACGCCCAGCTGGTAATAGGCCTGTTACGTAATTGTATACAAGCGTGGATGGCAGAAAGACCGGACGGAGCAAAAGTCAGCCCCCAATCCCAAACTTCACGCTACCCGAGGGAAGATCACATTTGTCCAGCCCCTATTGTATAGATAGAGCTTGGTGGGATGGATGAAGCCCCACGGTGCACAGTGTAAGTCCCATGCTGACCTATATATAGGTAGAGAGCTGAACCAAGGGAAAACAGTTTTTGGCAATCCAGGCAGCCGTGCAGAGGTCGCGCCTGCCAACGGAACAACTGCAAGGAGCGGTTCGTAGAGGGAAACACCGGTGAACCGTTGGAGCACGTGGCCCAACACAGGGCAGGCAGAAATAAGGTGGTTCTCATCACCGACCGCTCCGTAGCTATAGGGCATGCCCTATAGCGCACATTTAGAATGACAAAGGTGGCAGGGAACCCCGCACCTACTGCCCACGTTTGTTGGTAAGCCATGTACACCCATATGAACTAATAAAACCCCGTGCGCAACTGGCTGACTCAAATGCACGAAAGTGAGGGCGTGTCGTGGAACAGAGGGCTGTTTGTGCTTTGTACAGGTACGTGTATGTATAAATGTACATTTGTACATATATGTACAGATATATACCAGTATATGTATTGCCGTACCTCTTTCGTATGATTCGCACAACTCTGTTCTTGACCTGCACAAAAATAAAGAAACAGGGTCGGGCAAAAATGGACGAAGGCACCATTTGCTACAAACATCTATACATTCTGGTTTACCTATAAGCCTTATACGGCCTTGATCCACATCATAAAATCCCTCTCTGAGGTGTACGATTGTGTAAGGGGTTCACATGCATTTGCTTGTGAACAAGTCTGTAAGTCCTCTAGATTTATTCTTTCCGAGCAAGAAGCCTAATTATATATTAAAACAAGATGGCGTACAAAGCCCATTACTGTTACTTATATGGATGATGTTGTACCAGGACGGGTAGGTTGCACCTCGCATACACCGTGTAGTGTACGAGGGCGCCCATGTGCCAAGATTGCAAACAAGTGGCCAGTATCTTGCAATACCATTTTCATACCTTGGCAATGGTTGCCAGTTGTACTGGATGTTTGCATGGCACACAAAGTCCTTATACATCTGACAATCAGCATCGCAAGTATATGTCACGGCCGTGTCAAATGTATTGCACATACACAAGTGTAGCATAGTATTCCACTTGGCCGTGGCACTTGCGCTTCTGACTGCCTTGAAAACAGGTAGGGGTTTCAAGTCATTAGGATCAATGAAGGCACATAAAGATGCCAGATTCTATCATACACATATTTTTCTAACAGGTACGGGCCGTAATTACGTTATACCATCTATGACAGGACTTACGAATGCAACGACACCAACCAGTCTGAAAGCGTAGCTTCTTCTTGTAGCTTCTGGCTTCCAAAGATTCCTGGCATCCACGCCTAACTGAGAGTTGTTGCAACACAATTGTATTTACAGCAGTGAATCACGAGGGAGCCCGTGACTTGCTATCCTTGCTGAGATTCGATAACACGCATATGCAATAGTGCCACCGCAAAGCAAACGAGTGTTAACCAACGTCAATCATGTACGCATTACTTTTACAGCCAATTGGCCAGGGATCGTGGGCCCTGCTCGTGGGCCCTGGTGAGTAACCCTCCAGCAGTCTTGAATTAACTTTCGGCCCCTCAATCGTGTTGCATGCGCTAGTAATGTGGGAGGCCCGTTGGAACCCCTGTGAGCGCCCAGTAGGAGAGCTTCACCAACGGTGAGAGCTCAAACATAAAGCAACCATATGAACACATGGGGTTGCGTAATCCAACCTGACGCAATGAAACTCCAATCCTCTCCGTTTTGGACGCTCCAAGTGATGTTGGAGCGTCCAAAATTTCCTGAGGCTAGTAACTGCTCTCCACACGATTCCTGATCCAAAGATGGTCTTAAGGCAAAACACAATGGAACTCCAAACATCTTGACCACATTTTGAGGACAGCATGCTCAAAATATTGCCTGGTAACACTGTTCTCCTGGCAGCAGACTACATTTGCTGGGCCCAGCAAATGCGGTCTTCCCCTTGAGAGTGCATTTGTGGAAGCAAGTTGCAGAACATTTAAATCAATTGACTGTTCTCGCAACAACTGTGCAGGCACAACTGTCTGATCCGATGCAGTTTCGTGGGTTCTGCCTTCTAGCAGAAGGTGTTTGCCTCGGCCTTGCTTTTCTCGGGGCAACTCAACCAACCAGCAAGCTTCTCTGCGTCACAAGGCGCTTGTTTTTCTAATGCCATTGTGTTGGCCCCTCCTTCCTAACTATGAACTCTATATAAATAAAATAAGTCCAGGGAATTTTTCGGAAGTTTCTTAAGAGCTCCGAAGATTTACGACTCTATGGAACTCTGTGAAGCCCTTAGTGGACTGCTGGGGCCTCCACGTGGCCAGCATCAGGCACAAGGAGCGGTGTTTGGCATATGCGCACTTGAGGCTGCTTACCCAGGAAACTTCCTTCAATTCGGCCAAAAACAGGCATTATTTGTTGTAAGGTCTAGTTTGGATCCTCACAGTGCCGCCAGCTGGGTAATGAACACCGAGCGGTACGAAAAAGTATGACGAGAGGGTCGAAGCCTCGGTGCCTCCAAAACCAAGGAAGATGGCAAACGTCTGCTCATTGTTGTAGAACTCCCAGTGATTGTACACGTGGCCAACTATGACTGGACGTCCATCCACAGTCCCATTGGTGACCGATGCAATATCATCATTGCCCCACTGGAACACCCCAAGGTATTCTGGCCACTTCGGCCATTCAGGGCTGTCCGGAACTTTCTGGTACAGATTGGGCAGTGGCAGCCAATGGTGGATCGTCAAGAATGGGGAATTCAGGTCTGAAGGATAGTACAGCGCAACTTGCTCTGTACCATCGGGAAGCGGGGTCCACTTGAACTCCGCCACTGTGCAGGGGTACCACAGGGGGGTACCGTACCCGCAACATTCAGCTTTCGAAGACCATAGATGGCCCGCGTGGAGCGCAAATTCCGGCTCCCCTGTGCCTTTGTACAAGGACCCGACAACATAGCCCCCCTGTCGCCACGGTGCAAGTCCAGTTGGCACCCAGAACCCCACACTCCTAGTCCAGGCGTATGCACACACACACATACTTCCACACGCACATACACCTGTACGCACACGGCTCGAGAGAGAAGACAAGGGGGGGGGGATACACAACACACACACACACACACACACACACACGCACACGCACACAGACACAGACACACACACACACACACACACACACACACACACACACACACACACACACACACACACACACACACTCTTACACACCGGGGGAGTTTGAGCCATCAGTGAGAGACCACTCTGGAGAAGCTAGAATTCTAATAGTGATCCTACACAGAGGAATGTTTGTGTGTGTGTGTGTGTGTGTGTGTGTGTGTGTGTGTGTGTGTGTGTGTGTGTGTGTGTGTGAGAGAGAGAGAGAGAGAGAGAGAGAGAGAGAGAGAGAGAGAGAGAGAGAGAGAGAGAGAGAGAGAGAGAGAGAGAGATTTAGAGAGTATGTGTGTGCGTGTGTGTTTGAGAGAGAGAGAGAGAGAGAGAGAGAGAGAGAGAGAGAGAGAGAGAGAGAGAGAGAGAGAGAGAGAGAGAGGAGAGAGAGAGAGGGGTTAACATCTGAGGTACAACACGACCAGAAACCCTTTCATTCGGAAGTGTTGAATGCTTTTGCAATAGAGCTCATTCCCTGTGCAGAAATGGCTCTGAGTCAACACGGGCATTCTCAATAGAACCGCTTCCTATTTGTAGGAGCTGCGGCTCCCAGCTTTTCAGCTCTTAAGGCTTACATTTGTTAACAGCTTCTTGCACATTAGAGCGTTAAAACCTTACAGAATTCCAAGAAATACAAATTTGAAAAACACAAAACTAAAGCCATTTTGTCCTGCTTGGAAACCAGTGCAGTGGTGTATGTCAAAGACCCACATGTGCTTTCCTGTCACATGAATGGATACAAATCAACTGTCTTGTGAAACAAACCAGGTCTGGTCAGTAGCTAGGGTCGGGGTTCCTGGTCCAAGTGAAGCAATCGATTGCACAGAATTGGCAGGTCAAAATACAGCAATTTCAATTCTGGTATGTATCACACTTGCAACACATATTTAGATCTGCTTAGACTGGGATGAACATGCTTTGTGCCAATGACTTCATCCTTCCTTTCTCATCTTGACTGTACACTGAGGGCGGTACAGCGCAAATGGAAACGGAGGGCGTTACAGCGCAATGCAAATCAAACCAGGAGACCAGGTGGATGTACACAGGGCTGGCTGTGGTGTACTCTAGTGCCTTTCAAGTGCGGGTTGGTGGAGTGGGTGGAGAAGGTTGCACGGCTACGGGCATCTCAATCAAGTGCACTGAACCCAATTTGATAGTTTTTGCAAACTCAATTCAGTCATCACGTGGATGCAGTTCTAAGGTAGTGAAAGTGCGCACAAAGTCGAAAGCTCCGCAGGGGCCGCCCAAAACCTTCCAATAGTAAAGGTTTATGACAGTCACTGGAGGGTATGTGAAGGCGGGGTCCGGAACCAAGTTTTCTCCGCCGGTGCTGTTCACAAAGCCAACTCCAAGGAAGTCGTAGAACCCACCACTGCTGAAATTATGTTCAAAGGGCGGCTTCAAGAATGTGGATGCGATCTTCTGGGCTATGGCACTGCGCCTGCCGAGCAAAGGATAGTGTCAAAACTGTGACTACCATCTTTTGAGCCTATCATCAGCTTTAGCCGGGGATTCATGGCATTTGGGCCGCATCTTAGAAAGTGTAGGTTTGATGCTGCAGGATTAGACTCTCATGGTTGAGTTTGCACGATACATATCCATTTTGATTTTCTTACCTTAGGAGCCCAGTCTAATCCCTCTTAAAGTATTTCAGGTGCACCACCTATGGAATGTGAATTGGCCACTGAACAGACTAGAAGACTGCCAGAGCCGGCAAGCAAATGGCCTTTCGTTGTGATGAAGAGGTTCACCACATGACGTGACAGCGTACCAAGAAGAAGCCTTGGGTGCAAATGCACCCTCAGCCGGGGCCTCAGCGGGCATGACGAAATCATTTGATGGATCCTTGAGGTCATAACCAGAAACATATCCTGCGCCAATCCGGGCCCCAAGATGTCATCTCAGATGCTGAGTGACAGCCCTATTTGCAATGTTAAATTCTTCGTCCAGTCTTTTCCAAAACGCTTCAGTTCAGCTGTGGATCCATTGGTAAAAGGTGATCAATCTTGAAGGCCAGGGATGGGTGCTTGAGTAAGAGGCCTCTGTTCCGACTCGTTCTACTTGCCTATCTTGGAAGCCCTGAAGCCACCGTGGTAGGTTGCAATACATATGAGGGCAAACTGAATTTTCGATCTCATTACAGCTTCGGGGAAACTGTCGTGCAAAGGACAGGGTATCCGGTGTCAAGTCACGAACCAGCGCCACTTCCCATGCAGTGTACGTGATACATTTGGAAGATATCGTATGGGTTTCTTCTCAAAACCATACGTTTGAGTTTATCGATATTGATCTTATTTTTTAGGTTATGTTCAAAGATTTTTCAACCGCCGAGATGGGCGGAAGTGGTTGTCAGTACTTGTGTGATCCACCTGGTGGGCCACATTTGAAAAAACAAACAACGCGTGGGTGTCTCCCGGTCCCCCGCCCCCCGGTTGTCCGGGACAACTTCAAAGAGAAAGTGAATAGATCAGTCAACTTGTCCCCAAAAAAGGGCATCGTCGTAGAGTCAATGATAGTGCTAGGAACACACCATATCCAGTGCTGATGGGTTCATTTGACTAGTTGAGGTATCTGGCCCGTGACCTGGACGCTCTAATTATATGGTATCCTGTTGCTGGCGGTACAGTGAAAGTTGTTTTAAAGGGAAAAGTGAAATATTCACATAAGGTTTGCACCATTACGTTTGTCAATGGCCCCTGGATTCCACATACCCGCATGCAGAACGCATGGGGTGATGCCAGGATACGCTTCACTTATTAAACTAAAGGTTTTTGAACAATTCTGAGCGTGGCGTTTCCTGTATGACCCGGGCACGAAGGGTGATTAGCTCGTCGGCACTCTTGTTGTGTGTAGGAGAACAAGCAGTGACCGAATGTGAATGAGGACTTGATAGGCAACAGACAAGAGATAAGCACCCGAAGTGCCTTTAATGTCCCAATCAAGTCATTACAATGCTACTTGCTTTCTCTCATCACTCCGTAATTCAAACTACTTAATCTACGTAACTACCGATAGTCTGCATTACCAGTGTTCAATGAGGAAAACATTAGCACCAACTTAATAACATTACCTAGACCTCTTCCTAACCAATTGTCAATGAGGCTTCTGTCACTCGACGTCAGGTTACCTGTATGACCCGGGCACGAAGGGTGATTAGCTCGTCGGCACTCTTGTTGTGTGTAGGAAAACAAGCAGTGACCGAATGTGAATGAGGACTTGATAGGCAACAGACAAGAGATAAGCACCCGAAGTGCCTTTAATGTCCCAATCAAGTGCCTCGTCCTTGCACGCCGGCGTCATAAATCCTTTCTAGCAAACCGTGTCCAATTACCTCATTCTCCCTAATCTATGCGAAATTGGTCTAGATTGATTCTGGCAGAATACCTAGGTTCTGCCACCTATTACTCATTCTAATGAATATTCCCGCTGGTTAATCCGAGCTGATCTGGCCACTATTACTCTTCTGAGGGAAAGGCACCAAATGTTCTTTCACTATTATAACACTTCCCCTTGCCTTTTCCTCACAAAAACTTGGCCAAACCAAGAGCCTCACGATGTCCTTGAAATATCTGCCTTGTTAAAGGCTTGGTGAAGATGTCTGCTACATTCCTGGCTGAGGGAACGTATTTCACATCAACCTGACCCAAAGCAATAGCTTCGCGCGCAAAGTGGAAGCTGATTGCAATATGCTTGGTATGCTCAGAAAACACTGGATTTCTGAGATGATTGATACATCCCTGATTATCACAGTGAATCTTGACTGTCCACGGGGAAATGCCAATTTCCTCGAGGAAGCCCTTCACCCAATTAGCCTCCTTGACAGCTGCACTTGCTGCCATGAACTCAGCTTCTACAGTGGAGGTGGCCACTGCAGACTGCTTTTTGCTGCCCCAAACTACAGCCCCTCCAAACACGCGGATGACATAACCTGTAGTGGAGAAGCGATGATCTTGATCACCACCATAATCAGCATCTACGAAACCTTCTAACTCTGTATCCTTCCCTCCAAGAATCAGAGCCAGCTCTCTCGTTCCCTTAAGATATTTCAGCACCCTGATGGCTTCATTCCAGTGTGCTGTGGTAGGATTAATCCTATAACGAGAGAGTAACCCCACAGCTTGAGCTATATCAGGCCTGGTGGTATTGGCAATATACAATAGGGACCCAACCAGCTCACAATATCGGTTACCTGGAGGCAAAATGCTCCCAGCACCAATACTGTCACTGTTGTCTTTGGACATAGGTCTCTGGGTGGCTACAAAATCTTTAGTCATTGGAGTGTCAGGCCCCAAAGACTCCAGATCCAGCCCAAATTTCTCTACTAGTGCATCAATCTTAGGGATACAGCTCAATGAAATGAGGCCTTTATCCCTGTCTCTCATCACTTGGCAGCCCAAGAAATCCTTCACCTCTCCCAAATCATGAATGGTGAATTCTTGCTTGAGCAGCCCCTTCACTCTCTCAATCTCTCCCATGCCCTTGGAAACTATCAGCAGATCATTAACATATATCAACACAAAGGACTTCCCTCCATCTACTGAACACTTCACATAGACACCAGCATCACTTTTACACACCTCATATCCCATGGTATGCAGCTTCTCATTCAGGGTCTTATGCCATGCCCTGGGTGCTTGCTTCAGCCCATACAGAGCCTTCTTCAAGCGACACACAGTGTTACCATCCCCATTCTCAAAACCAGGAGGTTGTGTGACATACACCTCCTCTTCCAATTCACCATTCAAGAATGCTGTCTTGACATCCACTTGGTGGATCTCAAGACCCTCTTGTGCAGCCACTGAAAGCAGTGCTCTCCTAGATCCATAACTGCTAGTTGGTGCAAACACCTCCATGACATCTACACCAGGGATTTGCCTACATCCCTGAGCTACCAACCTTGCCTTGAACCTTCGCACATTACCATGAGCATCCATTTTCACTGAGAAAATCCAGTGAACTGGAATCACTTTATGACCACGAGGCCTGGGGACATACTCCATCACCTCGTGGGCATCCAACGAATTCTGCTCTTCCTGCATGGCAGCCTTCCAGTATTCCCACTGGGGAGACTGCTGTGCCTCTCTCAAGCTTGAGGGCACACTTATCTTGCTAAAACGCACTCCAGTATGCTTCCCCTTTTCTCCCTGGCTCTCAGCAGTGCTGCTCTCATTCTCTCTCTCACCCACTACTCTTCCACTGACTGTCGCCGTACAGCACGGTGGAACAGCCTGAGCAGGTTCAGATCTCCTTCTCTGCTCTCTCTCTCTCTTCGACTCGCAGTTTGCCTTTTCAAGCTTACTGCTCCGCAGGCTAACATCATTCTCCCAGACACAGGTATCTCACGGAAAGCTCTTGTAGTCTGGGGTTGTCACACATTGTCTGAGCTTCCGATTCACTTCCTCATTCGCACTCTCACGAGTCTGACGAGTGGCAGTCTCGTCAGTTCCCTCACAAGCAATCTGAGCACCCTGCTGGATGTGTGTGGCTGCTCCTTGTGTGCACTGAGTTAGTGCCTCTCTTTCTCTCTGTCTTCCACCCACTACACATGTGCGCTGGGACGCTGGCCCAGCTGCGCGCTCACAGACATTGCCCCCATTTGTGTGGCTGGCACCACATTGCGTCTGGGCTTCATGGAATTGGACTGTGCAGCTTATCTCACATGATGCATCTCTAACATCACTCTCAGGCACTGTACAGGTCCCACCCAAACAGCTCGGCTCACTTGGACCATTTTCAGTCTGATCAGATACTGTCCCCCTCTCATCGCTCACATGTGGCGCAGGTCTCTCGTGATCCTGACCTCTTTCCTGCACTTCCCCTGGTCCCTGTGACTCAGTGTCACATTCAGTCAACCCCACTCGCTCACAGCTCTCTCCCTTCTCCTGTGCCAGCAGGAGCTCGCGAGCAGTAGTTCGATGCTCGTAGCGTTGTGATCTTGTCAATCCATCCGGGGGCTGGCCTTCGTTGTCAGGCCGCGGGTCTCGGAGGGTCTGCTGGGCTCGCTCCAAAAGCCGTTGATGTCCTTCACTGTCGGGATTCCCTCTTGCCATTCGACGGAGTGTCTCCAACATACCAGACTGGTCCAGGTCCAGCGGATGAGTCCCTCCCGGTGATCCAGAGACATGATCAGTGGCACCTTCCTCCGGGAGGCACTTCCCCTGACAGACAGGCTCGGTTGCAGCCTCGTCAGGGGCTTCTGGGAGGGTGCTGTCATGTCTTCTTAGGTTATGGGCATTCGGCATCACCTGTAAGCAAGCAGACAGGTCGTAAGTTCGTGCCTCTCCAGCTACAGTCCTTGACGACTGTCTGCTCTTTTAGACACATGCAACTGCATGAACAAGACTGGCATCCTTATGTGCCCAGTATCTTTCCAAACCAGTTGCTCGACTATGCGGTGATCGCAGCTTTAATAGTCCTTTCACGCTAACGCGTAATCTAAATCAGATTGTACCTTATGTTCGAAATAGACCTCATCCGAACGTGTCTTGAGGTACCTTATGTGGATAGTGGACCCGTATCCTAATAATGTACATTTGAAGATCACCTAAAGCACAAGGCATTCTATAATGTATGTTCACAACTCAACACTTCCCCTTGCCTGCATGCTTTATGTGTATCTTCTCAGTCCTAGTGAATCCCTATGACTAACACCACGGACTTGTTAAGTTGTTTGGTCATAAACTCAGCCACATTGTGAGCAGATTCCACATAGGGGATATCTGCCAGTCCCTCTCCTATGGCCTCCCTAGCTTAGTGGCATCCACAAAGCCTTCACGCTCGGGTACCTTCCCTCCACGAGTAAAAGCTAACTCTTGGGTGTCCCTAAGATACTTCAGCACTCGAATGGCTTCACTCCAGTGCGAAGTGGTAGGGCTCATTCTGTACCTTGGCAACACACCAACTGCCTATGCAATTTCAGATCTGGTGGTGTTGGCAATGTACCGGAGTGACCCTTTAAGCTCACAATACCGATGGCCAGGAGTGCCTGACCCTACTGACTCCACATCCTTGGACTCGAGCCTGCTGCTAGCCACAAAGTCCTTGAACATTGGAGTATCAACTCCACGACCATCCTCACACAACACCCTTTCCAACGTTTTGCAACGCTATTCTAAGTCCACAGACACCACTCATGTATACCGCAGTAATACCTCTGACAACAATTGAAGACTAGTCTCCTCGACGTGTTCAAGTGACGACATGAATTTAATACGTACCCGTCATGATGATCATGACAGCTAAACATACATGTAAACTCAAAATCCATCCCCTCACTTTCAAAGCCCCCCATACATTTCAACTGACCCTTTAGTCCGCGGCGCGACATCGAAACTAGTTGCGACCGTGATTTCCTGTGTGAGTTCCCTTTCTATCACCATATGGAGGCCAATACTTGCACAACCAACATGACCCAGGACTCACTGCTTGAGCACTTTCAAGTTGTCTTGCCCTAACTCACATTGCTTCCCCTGGAAGTGCTATTACATGTTTCACGGTCCGTCGATCAAATTATATTTCTCCAACCTCTATACTTTTATTTGGTTAAGTATTTGAAGCATCAAGACTAAACAGACACCGTTACAAACGACCTGCACTCAAAAACGCATCTAACAACTATGTTTCATGTTATATAACCTAGAGTCTGGATATCAACGACTTTCATCTGGAATTTTTCAAGATTTCTCACATATGGCCACAACTCCCAAACTTGGCTCTCTGGCTATCTGTAAGAACTCTCTCTAGCTTTCATTGATTTTACTGGCTATCCCGGTCTAGCTTTCTAACGTGAGGGTGCACCGATGCATCAAGGCCTTAGGATTAAATTGTCTGTAACTGACAATTCTACCTCCCAAAGCTCACTTGTATTGGTCACAATGATGGTAGCTCACCTCTACCCTATTTATACACATAACCCTTAAAAAAGTCTTATCTATACACCATCAGTACTATGATCAGTCTCTAAGGGCGTTGCTGCAACAATACACATGACTTACAAAGTCACCAACGCTTACGTGTATTGGGTCAAATATCACCATCCTCTGCTTGAGGAGCTAGGGTCATCACAGGTACCTATCAGTAACCTCATGTTGAGCACAATAGATCCTCTTCATCATCACTACTAGACATTATGCTACTCAACATCCAAATGCGCGAAAAACGCAACGCGCGCACGCGCGCAACGATAACTGATGAGCTTCCCCTGACCACATTATGTCACAGATTAACCCAAAACTCTTCAAATTAATTCATTGTCCTCAGAAACCAATTCTTTTCCATGTCAATATCAGAATTAGCTTTACATGTTAGCAATTTTTGGTGTTCATAATTTGGCCCATCTAACACTCATATCCTTTGTGTAGCCCGCACCATGGATTAAGACTAACTTGCAGCTATTTCTACCCCTCTTTGCATTCCTAGAGTCATTCATGTATATCACGTTAAACATTCTGGGTCAACTACCATGCATTGCAACGATAAAATTGTAATCTTCTGGTACCCACAACTCACTCCTGGTCAGCCCAAAACCTTTCAACACCAGGTCATTCATGTATATCACCTTAAACATTCTAGGTCAATTACCCTATGGTCCATGCCAGACTGTAGGTCAGGGCGTGAAGCGCATGCATTGCGCAACGATACAATTGTAATCTTGTGGTACCCACAACTCACTCTTGGTCAGCCCAAAAACTTTCAACACCAGGTCATTGATGTATATCCCCTTAAACATTCTGGGTCAATTACTCTATGGTCCATGCCAGACTGTAGGTCAGGGTGTGAAGCGCATGCATTGCGCAACGATAAAATTGTAATCTTCTGGTACCCACAACTCACTCCTGGTCAACCCAAAAACTTTCAACACCAAGTCAAAAAAACCTCAGCATACCTTAGGGATTTTCACAACACCACATACACAGACACACATAGAGAGGTCTCACAAGCCACACTGGACCCATATATGACCCTATGTAAGACCACTCAAGGTTTGACAACCGCGTTGGCCACACAACATCAGCCACACATCGCATTGACTACACATCATTGACCAGACACAACCAGTCAATGTCTAGTTTCACACTCTGGAAAACATGGAAGGAATGCCAGGCACATAAGACAAGTCATGACATTGATTACACAGCAGTTCCGATAAGAGGTCTTGACTCCGCAAGTGCACGACAGTTCAATGAGGCACACGACTCCCGATTTAGCATTTCACACCCTCAACATTAGGGACTAGCCATCAGCGAGTCCGAACGCGACACCTGATCAGCCTTTCTCACCCTCAGCATTAGGGACTAGCCATCAGCGAGTCCGAACGCGACACCTGATCAGCCTTTCTCACCCTTAACATTAGGGACTAGCCATCAGCGAGTAGCAGCGCAAACCACAATACGAATGTGCTCAGTGGACTGGGGAACCAAAAGTCCCATACCACCATATTGCACCAACTCCTGGCTGTTTACACATACACAATCAATGTCTTTCAAGCCCCAGCTCATGGACATCTTTACACACGCTTACACATACAACACATATGTAAGCCCATCCCCATGCTGCAGTACCTGTACTGTTGCTCATGGTGTCTACCAATACCTGGATGGGGGCTCCCTAGGGTCCACCCACTTCTTCCCGCTGAGTATCACACTTGCTGTCAGTGGTTAGAGGTCATTCATAACTACTTTTGTTAATCTGACCCCCTTGATCTCCAGCCTTAAGAGGGTGCAGACTTAAAAAGAAGCCTTTCTATTGGTTCACCTCTCAACCAGTACACTTACTGTAACACAGGAGCATCACTTCCTCTCTCAACTCATTGAGCCACACACTCACAATTTCAGATCCCAAATCATACACAACCTCCCATATGCACTCAAAATTTCACTCCTCCATCCCAAGGTGGTCTTCCGCCTCGTGCCCTTCCAACCGGGATTTCACCACCTCGCCTTGCGGATGAAACTGCCAAGATTTCTTGGTATTTCAGAATCAATTCGAATGGATTCTGAAGCATATACTGCGACATGAAGGCGGGGTACAAACTGCGGGGCTGTCGCTCCCTTTGGGACTGGAGTAGACTTGTGTAGTGTCCGCTGGCCACCAGTGCCTTGCCCAAAAACCACATATCGGCTGGTCCTCAGCACCCAGAGTTGGGTGGGCCCATAACCTCTTAGGTTATGGGCATTCGGCATCACCTGTAAGCAAGCAGACAGGTCGTAAGTTCGTGCCTCTCCAGCTACAGTCCTTGACGACTGTCTGCTCTTTTAGACACATGCAACTGCATGAATAAGACTGGCATCCTTATGTGCCCAGTATCTTTCCAAACCAGTTCCGTTACATATTGATCTGTCAATGAGCATCTACACACGGATAAGCTCCTGACGGCTGAAAGCAAGTACCTTCCTATACTCAATCAAGACTCCGTCCCTTAGCTGTTTGGGAGACTTGATTGTCCACTAAGATGGTTCACTTACAAACAAGCAATCAAACATGAACACATTACCAATACACATCCTGCGTCACCGCACCTGTAAGCAAGCAGACAGGTCGTAAGTTCGTGCCTCTCCAGCTACAGTCCTTGACGACTGTCTGCTCTTTTAGACACATGCAACTGCATGAACAAGACTGGCATCCTTATGTGCCCAGTATCTTTCCAAACCAGTTGCTCGACTATGCGGTGATCGCAGCTTTAATAGTCCTTTCACGCTAACGCGTAATCTAAATCATATTGTACCTTATGTTCGAAATAGACCTCATCCGAACGTGTCTTGAGGTACCTTATGTGGATAGTGGACCCGTATCCTAATAATGTACATTTGAAGATCACCTAAAGCACAAGGCATTCTATAATGTATGTTCACAACTCAACATGTCTGTTGCTGGAGCAGGGTATGCTGATAGCGCCATTCGGGGTGTGGAGTTGGTTGTGACCAGCAGGAGGTTCACTGTCCTGCTGCTAGAGTTGCAGGCCTTCAGGATATGAAAACTGCTGTGGCTGTCCAGGCAGAATGTGTATTCCCACTCTGGAGGCCCCCCGAATGTGCTCCACAAATTCCACATCTCTGCTCTCCCGCCAGACCCCTCCTCCTAGATAGATTCGAAATGCCTTGGACACTGGCGAATATCCAGTGAACATCCCGGGCACTGCCTTGGGTGCAAATACACCCCTCTGCTGGTCTGGAACATGCACAAATGCCAGACATCCCCAGGTACGTAGAAGGGAGACATCCGGTTTATATCCCATAAACATTTCACAGGGGGTAAGAGGCCTGCCTGTGCTGGGTCCCATGTTCAGAAGGGTGCAGGCTGTCTCCAGAGCCTCTTTCTGTGAAAGGTTATGGGCAATCGGCTTTCCCTGTACAAAGCAGACAGGTCGTCAATAGACGAAGTTACTCCAGCTACAGTCCGTACGACTGTCTGCTGAGTGCCACACACAACTGTCGGACAAGACTAGCATCTGGTGATGCCCAGCATCTTTCACAACCAGTTCCGTTACATCATTATCTTGTACACAAGCACCGATCAAGCAATCACTAGATAAGGCTCTAGACGGCTACGTTCAAGTACATGCCTATACTCCCTGAGGTCACTGTCCCTTATCTGTTTGAGTGACTACAGGGTACACTAAGCTTGTTCACTCTCACAATAGCAACAATGATACAACACACACTGCCGCACCGTACCTGTACAAAGCAGACAGGTCGTCAATAGACGAAGTTACTCCAGCTACAGTCCGTACGACTGTCTGCTGAGTGCCACACACAACTGTCGGACAAGACTAGCATCTGGTGATGCCCAGCATCTTTCACAACCAGTTGGTATTCACTCCGGTGGGGCAGCCTTAAGAGTTCATCCGACAAACGTGTGATCTAGATAGGATTGTACCTTATGTTCGAAAACGTCCAGAATCTGCCGTGTCTCAAGGTACCTTATGTTCTCAATGGACCCATATCCTAATAGTGCACACATGAAGATCACTTAAAGCACAAGGCATTCAATAATAATGTTCAGAACTCAACACTTCCCCTTGCCTGCATGCTTTAAGTGTATCTTCTCAAACCTAGTGAATCACGATGACCAACAAACACGGGCTTGGCAAGTGGCTTGGTCATAATGTCAGCCACATTGCGTGCAGATTCCACATAGAGGATATCTACCTGCCCAAGTGCCATAGCTTCCCTAGCGTAGTGGAAGCTTACTGCAACGTGCTTTGTGAATTTGGAATACAGGGGGTTCCGTAAATTAGAAATGCATCCTTGGTTGTCACAGAAAATTTTGACCCTCCAAGGTGCAGCCCCTATCTCTTCCAAGAAGCCCCTTAGCCAGTTGGCTTCCTTCACAATATGGCCAGCTGCCATAAACTCAGCTTGCACAGTTGAGGTAGCAACTGAGCTCTGCTTCTTGCTTCCCCAAACCACGGCACTACCATAGACTGATAGAACATAGCCAGTGGTGGAATACCTGTGGTCCAGGTCCCCAGCATAGTCGGCATCAACATAGCCTTCTAGCTCAGGGCCCTTTCCACCCAGAGTAAGAGCTAACTCTCTGGTATCTCTCAAGTACTTCAGCACTCGAATGGCCTCATTCCAGTGTGAGGTAGTGGGTGTCATTCTATACCTTGACAACACTCCAACAGCCTGAGAAATGTCAGGCCGGGTCGTATTGGCTATGTACAGTAACGATCCAATTAACTCGCAGTATCGATGACCAGGTGGCAGAGGGGTACCAGCCCCATGTGACATACCATCTGAGGACTCGGGTCTGCTGCTATCCACGAAGTCCTTGGACATGGGGGTATCAACCCCACGTCCATCATCAGCAACGCCAAACTTCTCCACAAGAGCATCAATCTTGGGAGTGCAACTCATGGAAATAGTGCCCTGAACTCTATTGCGTAGGACCTGACACCCCAGGAAATCATTCACCTCTCCCAAATCATGGATGGTGAAGTCCTTCTTCAATAACTCTTTCCCCCACTCAATCTCTGCAACCACTCTGGCAACTATGAGAAGATCATCGACATAAACAAGAATAAACGACAGATTACCATCAGGGGCCCTCCTGATGTATACCCCAGCGTCGCTCTTGCACACACTATACCCCATCACGCTCAACTTGTCGCTCAAGGTCTTGTGCCAAGCCCGTGGGGCTTGCTTAAGACCGTAGAGTGCCTTCCTGAGCTTGCACACAACTCTCGTGTTGCCATTCTCAAATCCTGGTGGTTGGGTCACATAGACCTCTTCCTCCAACTCCCCATTGAGAAAAGCTGTCTTGATATCCACTTGGTGGATCTCAAGATTTTGTGTGGCAGCCACTGCCAGCACAGCTCTCCTAGCACCATAGCTGCTGGTAGGTGCAAAAACCTCACCAACATCTATACCAGGAATCTGTCTGCAACCCTGGGCAACCAATCTTGCTTTAAACCGAGTGACATTCCCATGTGCATCGTTTTTTGTAGAAAAAATCCAATGAACAGGGATAACTTTCTGCCCATGGGGTCTTTCCACATACTGCATAACCTCATGGGTGTCTAAAGACTCCATCTCCTCTTGCATTGCCTGCTGCCAAAACTCCCACTGAGGTGAGCGCTGGGCTTCCCTCAAGTTTGAGGGCACGTGAACTTTTCCCAACGTGACAGAAGGTACACTCTGTACCTTATGCTGTGGTGCAGCAGGGCTGTCAGCCTTACTGATGCTGTTCCCTTCTCTCTCTCTCTCTCCCTGGTTGCCAGAATAAGGTACATTATGTACCTTATGCTGGGACTGGGCAGTACTGCCGGGATTATCTGATTCCTTCTCAAGTCTCTCTCTCTCTCCTTGACTACTGGACTCATGTGCAGCACCCTTACATTCTCGCACCTTCCGCAATGCAGAGGGGAGCAGCAGCTCTCTCTCTCTCCTGGACTCACACTTGGGCACACTACCCAGACTTGCCTGAGCTGCGCCTACAATGTCAGCCTGCACACCATAAGCATGACTAGCCAGTGACTGGGATTGGGCACCAGCTTCCCCTACTGCTGGCATGTCTAACCCACTGCTCTCATCTCTTACATCTGCACCGAACATAGCCTCGACTGTCTCAACCTGCCCCTGCATATCAGGGAGACCAACCATGTTTGGCTCACTCACAATTGCCTGACCTGGGTCAGGGGCATGCAATGGGATGTCAGAATGCTCTCTCCTAGCCACGCGCTGTACATAACGCTGCTCCCTTGTAAGGGTGGTCCCTGGAGGAAGGGGAATTTGTGACTTCCCCTGCATTCGCAACCCCTCTTGTACCTTCTGCATTTTTTCTACCTGGGATTGAGTTTCTACACCCCCCCTGGCCAGATTCTGCATATGCTCAAGCACCGACCACGAGTGCTGAGATGGTTCTGGGGTCCCAACAGTAGAATCCAGGCTGGTGGGGTTTCCTTGGTCATGTGCTGCTGTGGTCCCGTCTCCAGACTGATCCCCAGCACAAAGTCCAGAGGTCCTAGGAGCCCCAGTGGAAAGCGTCTCCACTCCATGGTCATCCTCCTCATCCCAGAACGTGGGTGGAGCAGCAGAGGGAATTGCTTGAGGCGTTGCCAGATTCTCACTGCCAAGGGGGGGTGATATCCTAGAATCATAGACAGACCCAGGCTGGACCTTTGATAGACCCACTCTCTCAGCCCCCCTCAAGTGCTCGATAAAGCTGACGTCCCTACTCTCCTTCCACACTCCATTCCCCACGTACACACGATACGCTTTAGACTGGGGACAATAACCAGTAAACATCCCAGGGATGGTCTTGGGCCCAAAAACAGACCTTTGGCCACTGGGAATGTGCACATGGGCTACACAGCCAAACGTGCGCAGCACAGACACATCAGGTTTGACACCAAAGAATAATTCCATGGGGGTCAGGGACCTGCCTGAAGTAGGACCCACATTGTAGAGGAGGGTAGCTGTCTCAAGCGCCTCCTTCCAAAGGGAGGGGTCTGCTGCAGCATGGACCAACAGAGTCCTTGTTCGCTCCTTCAGGGTCCTATTCATCCTCTCCGCCACCCCATTCTGCTGAGGCGTGTAGGGCGCTGAGGACTCCATCTTAGTGCCCTGCTGAGCACAAAACTCTTTGAATTGCTGGTTCAGGAACTCTGAACCCCTGTCAGTCCTCACACACTTCACAACCGTGCCTCGTTGGGTCTGCCAAAAACGGAGCAGGTCTATCACAGCCTTTGGGATGCAATCCTTTGACTTCACAGGCAGGGAGGCAACTTGGTGTGAACTTTCATCCACTACAGTGACCCAATATCGTTCACCTGTGATGGCAGGAGGTGATATGGGACCCACAGTATCCACATGGACTCTATCGAGTGGGTGATGTGCAGGCCTGGAAGATACAGGGAAAGGAGGTCTGGAGTGTTTCCCTTGTATACACGATTCACAGTGCTTGGGGCACTCAGAGCAGGGAGCAAGGGAGATATTGATTCCTGTAACCAGATCTTCCTTGGAGAACCTCTGCATGCTGCTGGCACCAGGATGACCTAACCTAGCATGCCACAGAGATCTCTCGCTACACACGTGTCCTTTCCTAAGATGAGACGCCTCAGCCATGTGATCAATATGTCTGCAGCCAACTTGCTGCCCTCTGACAGGACTAACAAACTCCAAAAAAAACAGACCTCGTGCGCGGGTGATATCTCCACACCACCCTTCAGGTCCCTTCATGGCTGTGTAACCACCTGCAGTGTCAGTCAGGAAAGATGCTCCATCCTGAATTGCACCAGTGACTGAAATGAGGTTGGTATGCGCAGAAGGAACACACTGCACATTGTGCAGCCAGAATACTTCGTGCCTTGCATTCACAAGGCATACAGACCCAGATGCAATGATTCCTCCCTTGGCGTCTGAGGTTGCCAAGTGCAGAGGAAGAGGCTGTCTATGCATAACTGGATTATGGAGCAATGAGAGATCATTGACTATATGCACAGAGGCACCACTATCTATTAACCAAGATGTGCTGCTAGCTCCATGCGAAGTTGGGGCAAGCACATTGAGAGAGATAAACATCGCCTCACCAGAAGGAGGGGGTGGAGGTGGTAAATGCCACCCCGGAAACGTGTGTTGACTTGTTGGATAGTTATATGCTGAAGGAGGTCCAGGGCTGGAAGCGGATGAAGGCGGGCCACCCCGGCCAGATCCATGGTCCCACCAGGCTTGAGGAGACGACTGTGGGCCTCCCTGGCCCCAGTAAGCTGCAGGCCCAACGCTTGCCGCTTGCATGTTTTGATGCAGAGCCTGCAGCTGCCTGAGCGGTCCGCAGTCAGTCATGAAGTGGCCCTTTGCCTTGCAGAAGTGGCATGTAAGCTCCTCTCTGGGCCTTCTTGCCCTGCCAGGTCCACGCCCCCTGCCACCAAAAGTAGTTGCAGAGGGGCCAGCGGGAGGCTGTTCGTTTGCTGGTAGTGCTGCTCCAACTCCCGGTACTGCTCCCACTCCTGGTGCAGCTCCAGCGCTTGATGACGCTCCAGCTACCCCCCCAGAGGGACCAGCCACTGCTGCAGCTGCCATGGCCTGAGGTGTTCCCTCTGCAGGTGGGTCCTTGTACCCACGGCTGGCTGCGGCGCGCAGGATTCTTTGAATCAGCTCCAATGGCGGCTTGTCGGTTGCCATAACCTCCAGGGACTCGAGCCTCAGCACAGGAGGGAGGCCCTTCACCATCAGCTCCCCAACATTGTGGTCCAAGAGGATGAACGCGTTGTTTCTGAGACTTGTAGCCAGATCCATCATTCTGTAGAGGTAGACCTTGAGTGTCTCCCCTGTCTTGATGCCCTGCTCCATTTCCTTGTACCACTCAAGGTTGATGTCTTGGTTGCTCCCTCCAGTGTGACTGTTCTTCACCCACGCGATGAAGTCGAACGCTGCTTTGTGGCATGAGATCTGAGAATGCCAGATGACTGGAACTGACTGGATCAGCCACTGCTTGATGGCTGAGTTCTCCACCGACCCTGGCATTGGCCTCTCCAAAGCCGCTCTGACCCCCTTGGTGTTTGCGCACGCCTCCAAATTTTCATACCAAAATTCAAAATTGCGCCCTCCATCATCAAGCATGACAGTCATCTTTGGATTAGAGGTATTGGGGATGTAGGCTGCCTTGTCAATCTCCACCTTTGGTTCTGCAGTGGCTGATTGTGTCCCGGTCATAGACTGCCCTGGAGTGGCCCCACTGACTTCTCCAGGTTGAGACATTGCTGTTTCACTGCTACTTTCCTTTTCTTTGCCCCTTTTTGTCATACTATTGTCACTTCACCAGCCAAACTTACTCATAAACTTCTGGAATGCAGCAATACCCTACAATTCCCTCCATGTCATGGAAATTTACCAGCCAGTCTTGCACAGTAGTAGCAGATATGTTCCCCTCAGAAGTTTGCGCCGGAGTCCGGCCCGACTCACTCAGTGCTTCTAGACAACGTCTATGAATGATAAAGCACAGCTAAAACTTCAATTATGAATTTCCCAGAAAGGTAAACTGTGAGTAAGATAATGGTCCTGGTACACTCGAGTTCCCTTGCGCCGCTGCGCCATGCTCGAGCTCCTTTGTTGACGCTTACGTCTGACCCATCCGTAGACGACCTTCACTCCTGCTTTTACTTGGCTCAGCTGGAAGGGCGTGGGCCCATAACCTGTGAAAGGTTATGGGCAATCGGCTTTCCCTGTACAAAGCAGACAGGTCGTCAATAGACGAAGTTACTCCAGCTACAGTCCGTACGACTGTCTGCTGAGTGCCACACACAACTGTCGGACAAGACTAGCATCTGGTGATGCCCAGCATCTTTCACAACCAGTTCCGTTACATCATTATCTTGTACACAAGCACCGATCAAGCAATCACTAGATAAGGCTCTAGACGGCTACGTTCAAGTACATGCCTATACTCCCTGAGGTCACTGTCCCTTATCTGTTTGAGTGACTACAGGGTACACTAAGCTTGTTCACTCTCACAATAGCAACAATGATACAACACACACTGCCGCACCGTACCTGTACAAAGCAGACAGGTCGTCAATAGACGAAGTTACTCCAGCTACAGTCCGTACGACTGTCTGCTGAGTGCCACACACAACTGTCGGACAAGACTAGCATCTGGTGATGCCCAGCATCTTTCACAACCAGTTGGTATTCACTCCGGTGGGGCAGCCTTAAGAGTTCATCCGACAAACGTGTGATCTAGATAGGATTGTACCTTATGTTCGAAAACGTCCAGAATCTGCCGTGTCTCAAGGTACCTTATGTTCTCAATGGACCCATATCCTAATAGTGCACACATGAAGATCACTTAAAGCACAAGGCATTCAATAATAATGTTCAGAACTCAACACTTTCCACATCACAAGACTGGCTGCTGCAAAGTTAAGAAGTGTCCTGGTTCGCTCCTTGAGGGTCCTGTTGGCTCGCTCTGCTATCCCATTCTGTTGCGGGGTATATGGCGCAGACATCTCCAACTTAGTGCCCTGAGAGGCACAGAACTCCTTGAATTTGGCATTGATGAATTCAGTGCCCCTGTCACATCGAATGCACTTCACAGTGGTTCTCCTTTCTGTCTGCCAAAACAAGATAAGATCCCTGACAACAGCTCCGATAACATCCTTAGATTTAACTGGCAAGACTGCTTTCCATCCGGATGCTTCATCTGCTACTGTCACCCAAAACCGTTCTCCAGTGATTGCAGCTGGAGATATGGGACCCACAGTGTCAATGTGGATTTTGTCAAGGGGGTTCACTGCAGGTCTGGAACTTTCACCGAAAGGTGGGCGAGCATGCTTCCCCTCAATACAAGCTTCACACTACTTGGGGCACTTTTCACAAGGGGAGAGATGTGTGTCTAGGCCAGTGACTAACCGCTCGCTGCTCAAACGTTGCATCCATGGTTCACCAGGGTGTCCCAATCTGCTGTGCCACAAGAAACGTCTAGTGCAGTCATGCTTCAGGCTTTTCTTACATTTTCTCTTCATGGCAGCTGTCACTGGGCATGGGGTTTTACTTGCTGTCACAGGCAAACAGTTGTGTACATAGTACAGGCCATTCTCTGCACTCACTGGCATCCTCCACCCATTTGGGCTTGTCACTGCTGTAAAACCTCCCACACTGTCTGTAGCAAGGCAGGCACCATCACGGAGGGCAGCAGATACTGATAGGATATTAGTCGTAGCTGAAGGAACACACTGCACATGATGCAGCCACAGTGGTACATGCTATGGGGACAATAGGCAAACTGAGCCCGTTGCAATGATTCCTCCTGTTGCATCTGAGGTGGCAAGTTGGAGAGGAATAGGCTTGGCATGTACAGTGGGGGCATGCAGCAGGGACAGACTGTTCACAAGGTGCACTGACGCTCCACTATCCACAAGCCAGGACTGTTTGGACTGTTTATTGCAGTGAGAATCCGGCACATTGTAGGACACTACGTATGGCATACCTTCTGAAGGAGGAGAGGGAGGACCACTAGGTGGATGCAGCAGTGGGAATGCTCCAGCTCCAGGGAAGGCATGCTGTACAGTTGGGGGTGGCTGAAGTGCTCCGGGAAACTGCCCTTGAGGCCACATGCCAGCCAGCTGCTGTACAGCTGCAACTACGTTCCTCTGGGTTTCTGCATCTCTCTGCCGCTTGCGGCAGTCTCGCCAGAAGTGTCCCCTTTTGTGGCAGTAGTTGCAGGTCCCCTTTACCTCCACCTTTGCGTCTCCATCTCCTGACTGCTTGAGTTGGTTCAGCGCACATGCTGCTTGTAACGAGAATCGAACCCGCGACTGCCCAGTCGCTAGGGGGACATCGTAACATCTTGAAAAGAGGTACGATCCAGGTCTTCTATGGAATTCTAAGCGGCTTATGTACCCGAGCCGGACCGGGGTCGCCAGGCCCGATCCGCTCGCACGTTACACTCTCCCCCGCTTAGACCACAATCGTCCTCGATTGTGCTCTTCCCGTCGGATCAGCCTAGACTCGCGTCCCATACCACGAGCCAAGGCAACCCGGCCGACCGGTCACGACGCGCGTCCCATACCACGCGCCATGGCGATCACGTGAAGCATCCCTCGGATAACTCCACCAACTCCGGATCATACGGACCCTGGAATCTCATCCCCCCTTACGGGCAAGTCCGTTTTCCCGAGTCTCGCGCGACGGGGAAAAATCAGCCCTCGTCGCCGATACCAAGTGTAACGAGAATCGAACCCGCGACTGCCCAGTCGCTAGGGGGACATCGTAACATCTTGAAAAGAGGTACGATCCAGGTCTTCTATGGAATTCTAAGCGGCTTATGTACCCGAGCCGGACCGGGGTCGCCAGGCCCGATCCGCTCGCACGTTACACTGCTGGTGCAGGTACAGGAGCAGGTGGGGTAGGCTGAGCCATCATGACCACAGCCTGTTGATCCCCATCATCATTGTACCCGGAGGCCTCAGCTGTGGTGGAGATCAGGTCTGCCAGCTGATCCAAAGGATGAGCAACTGCAGTGGGTAGTAGTCCTGGCGGGTTGGCTGCTGCTGGAAGTCCCTGCACTATCTGGGTTGCCACATGACCATCCAGGAGATCATGTCCATTACGTTTCAGGCAGCTCTTCAGATTGATCATCCTGGATACATACTGGGATATTGTTTCTCCTCGCTTCATGCCCTTTGCCATCTCCTTCAGCTAGTCTGCATTGGCTTGGGTATTATATCCACCAACGAATTTCTTGCAGATAAATACATAGGCATCATACGCAGAGGGCTTGCTAGACAACTCTCCCAACCATTCTTCCGGGACTGATTCATACATCAGCAGCATAGCAGCAGCATTGTGGATGGTACCAGGCATGGCTTCTTGAATGGCAGGCAAAGAACCCTTTGCACTATTAGCAGCAGTGAATGCATTGTCCCACACTATAAAGTTCTGACCATGACGCAACAGTTTAATATGGACCTTGACTTGCGTAGCAATAACCTTGGGAAGACTATCTCCCTCACCCTTAGAGGTACTGGGTGTGCATGGCTCTCGTGTGGGGGTTGATGTTGACTCCTCGTCAGCTGACTTCGATGCTTCACTGGTGCTTGAGCCCTTCTTTGCCATTCTGTTGAATATCTGGTCAGTCGTCGTTGCGTTCTGAAAGTTTCGAGTCTCCGTCCTCGTCCTCGCTGTCTGGTTCCGAGCACCACTCCTCCGGACTGTATCCTTTTATGCTTCCCAAGAGAGAAATAAGGAAGTCCTCGTCGAACGAAGCGAGAGCAGTCTCCACAGCTGTGTACGCTGCCTCTTCTGCCCAGAACTCTTCCTGGTCCGGACCTCCGACCTGCCGCAGGTGTCGTTCAAACAGTGCTCGGGTTACAAATCCTGGGTCTCCGTTGATGAAAGAACACTCCCAGGCTGTGACTTTGTAAGCAGGGTAGACTGGAAATCTCTGTTTGAACCACTGAGGAGGGTCTAGTCTGCCCTGTCCGTATGCTCGGCTGACAAAGTCCTTGATGATGAATGCTCGATCCTCAGGTGTTCTTGGTCCTGTCTCTCCACCAGCTCTTCTCAAGCTGTCATATGTCGGTGGTGGAGGTGGAGGAAGCCTCACAGGTCTTGCAGAGCCCGTAGACATTCTCCCGCTCTGTCTCGTTCGTCCCATCGCAGATTCTTCCGTTCGGGTCACACATCTCAAATGCTCAGCGTACGAGTTGGTGGGCCCATAACCTGAACAATTCTGAGCGTGGCGTTTCCTGTATGACCCGGGCACGAAGGGTGATTAGCTCGTCGGCACTCTTGTTGTGTGTAGGAGAACAAGCAGTGACCGAATGTGAATGAGGACTTGATAGGCAACAGACAAGAGATAAGCACCCGAAGTGCCCTTAATGTCCCAATCAAGTCATTACAATGCTACTTGCTTTCTCTCATCACTCCGTAATTCAAACTACTTAATCTACGTAACTACCGATAGTCTGCATTACCAGTGTTCAATGAGGAAAACATTAGCACCAACTTAATAACATTACCTAGACCTCTTCCTAACCAATTGTCAATGAGGCTTCTGTCACTCGACGTCAGGTTACCTGTCTGACCCGGGCACGAAGGGTGATTAGCTCGTCGGCACTCTTGTTGTGTGTAGGAGAACAAGCAGTGACCGAATGTGAATGAGGACTTGATGGGCAACAGACAAGAGATAAGCACCCGAAGTGCCTTTAATGTCCCAATCAAGTGCCTCGTCCTTGCACGCCGGCGTCATAAATCCTTTCTAGCAAACCGTGTCCAATTACCTCATTCTCCCTAATCTATGCGAAATTGGTCTAGATTGATTCTGGCAGAATACCTAGGTTCTGCCACCTATTACTCATTCTAATGAATGTTCCCGCTGGTTAATCCGAGCTGATCTGGCCACTATTACTCTTCTGAGGGAAAGGCACCAAATGTTCTTTCACTATTATAACAGTTTTGGAATTCAAACAGGTGGAGGGGGCTGACGTCGAATCAATCTGTGGCAACAACCAAATTGAAGGAAGGTAGCCTATATAGCTAGCTAGCTATATATAGCTAGCTTATGCAACTATAGTTGCATAAATTTGCTAAACTTTGATGCACCCGGTCATTTTATGAAGAGCACCTATTTGGGTGGTTTACTTGCATTTGCGATAGTTCAGCAGCCTTGCCCTTGTCACAACACCAAAGTACTAGTTTCTTGTGTTTATGCATGCTTTTAACATTTTATTGTGTCGTCACATTACTGAGTAGTTCGACTGCATGCAAATGGGTCTGTCCATATGATTAATGATTCCAAATATTGAGGTGCACAGTTGTGAACATGCATGTGTGCCCAAACTGGGGCGCCCTGCTTCTTGCAAATCACAGTCCTGCTAATCAATTGCCCACAACTAAGCCCCGTCCACCACCCGCCAGTTCTTCAGGTGTAAAAGGTTATGGGCAGTGGCGTATCCTGTAAGCAAGCAGACAGGTCGTAAGTTCGTGCCTCTCCAGCTACAGTCCTTGACGACTGTCTGCTCTTTTAGACACATGCAACTGCATGAACAAGACTGGCATCCTTATGTGCCCAGTATCTTTCCAAACCAGTTTCGTTACATGTTGATCTGTCAATGAGCATCTACACACGGATAAGCTCCTGACGGCTGAAAGCAAGTACCTTCCTATACTCAATCAAGACTCCGTCCCTTAGCTGTTTGGGAGACTTGATTGTCCACTAAGATGGTTCACTTACAAACAAGCAATCAAACATGAACACATTACCAATACACATCCTGCGTCACCGCACCTGTAAGCAAGCAGACAGGTCGTAAGTTCGTGCCTCTCCAGCTACAGTCCTTGACGACTGTCTGCTCTTTTAGACACATGCAACTGCATGAACAAGACTGGCATCCTTATGTGCCGAGTATCTTTCCAAACCAGTTGCTCGACTATGCGGTGATCGCAGCTTTAATAGTCCTTTCACGCTAACGCGTAATCTAAATCAGATTGTACCTTATGTTCGAAATAGACCTCATCCGAACGTGTCTTGAGGTACCTTATGTGGATAGTGGACCCGTATCCTAATAATGTACATTTGAAGATCACCTAAAGCACAAGGCATTCTATAATGTATGTTCACAACTCAACACTTCCCCTTGCCTGCATGCTTTATGTGTATCTTCTCAAACCTAGTGAATCACGATGACCAACAAACACGGGCTTAGCAAGTGGCTTGGTCATAATGTCAGCCACATTTCGAGCAGATTCTACATAGAGGATATCTACCTGCCCAAGTGCCATAGCTTCCCTAGCATAGTGGAAGCTTACTGCAACATGCTTTGTGAATTTGGAATAAAGGGGGTTCCGTAAATTGGAAATGCATCCTTGGTTGTCACAGAAAATTTTGACTCTCCAAGGTGCAGCTCCAATCTCTTCCAAGAAGCCCCTAAGCCAGTTGGCTTCCTTCACAATATGGCCGGCTGCCATAAACTCGGCTTGCACAGTTGAGGTAGCAACTGAGCTCTGCTTCTTGCTTCCCCAAACCACGGCACTACCATAGACTGATAGAACATAGCCAGTGGTGGAATACCTGTGGTCCAGGTCCCCAGCATAGTCGGCATCAACATAGCCTTCTAGCTCAGGCCCCTTTCCACCCAGAGTAAGAGCTAATTCTCTCGTATCTCTCAAGTACTTCAGCACTCGAATGGCCTCATTCCAGTGTGAGGTAGTGGGTGTCATTCTATACCTTGACAACACTCCAACCGCCTGAGAAATGTCAGGCCGGGTCGTATTGGCAATATATAGCAACGATCCAATCAACTCACAGTACCGATAGCCAGGTGGCAGTGGGGTACCTGCCCCATGTGACAAACCATCTGAGGACTCGGGTCTGCTGCTAGCCACGAAGTCCTTGGACATGGGGGTATCAACCACACGCCCATCATCAGCAACCCCAAACTTTTCCACAAGAGCATCAATCTTGGGAGTGCAACTCATGGAAATAGTGCTCTGAACTCTATTGCGTAGGACCTGACACCCCAGGAAATCATTCACCTCTCCCAAATCATGGACGGTGAAGTCCTTCTTCAACAACTCTTTCCCCCACTCAATCTCTGCAACCAATCTGGCAACTATGAGAAGATCATCAACATAAACAAGAATAAAGGACAGGTTGCCATCAGGTGCCCTCCTGATGTATACACCCGCATCACTCTTGCACACACTATACCCCATCACGCTCAACTTGTCGGTCAAGGTCTTGTGCCAAGCCCGTGGGGCTTGTTTTAGACCGTATAGTGCCTTCCTGAGCTTGCACACAACCCTCGTGTTGCCATTCTCAAATCCTGGTGGTTGGGTCACATAGACCTCTTCCTCCAACTCTCCATTGAGAAAAGCCGTCTTGATATCCACTTGGTGGATCTCAAGATTCTGTGTGGCAGCCACTGCCAGCACAGCCCTCCTTGCCCCATAGCTGCTGGTGGGTGCAAATACCTCCCCAACATCTATCCCAGGGATCTGTCTACACCCTTGGGCAACTAACCTCGCTTTAAAGCGAGTAACATTCCCATGTGCATCAATTTTAGTGGAGAATATCCAATGGACAGGAATAACTTTTTGTCCATGTGGTCTGTCCACATACTCTAGAATCTCATGGGTATCAAGGGAATCCATCTCTTCCCTCATTGCTTGTTGCCAAAAATCCCACTGAGGGGAGCATTGGGCTTCCCTCAGGTTAGATGGCACGTGAACCTTTCCCAGCTTGACATAAGGTACATTTTGTACCTTATGCTGAGACTCTGCAGTACTGTCAGCACTCCTGGGACTGTTGTCTTTTATATTCCTCTGATCCTGGTTCCCAGAATAAGGTACATTTTGTACCTTATGTTGAGATCCTGCAGTATAGCCAGAACTGCCAGAGCCCTCCCCAACTCTCTCTCTTGAACTGCCAGACTCATGCGCTCCACCATTACAATCTCTCACCTTTCTCAATGCAGGTGGAAGCAGCAGCTCTCTCTCTCTCCTGGACTCACACCTAGGTACACTACTCTGACTTTCCTGAGCTGCGCCTACTGTGTCAGGCTGCACCCCATAAGCATGACTGGTTCCCAGCTCAACTTGGCTACGTGCTTCCCCTGCTGCTGGCACTTCTAGCCCACTACTCTTCTCGCTAACATCTTCTCCAAGCATAGCCTCCCCTGTCTCAACCTGCCTCTGCAAATCAGGGAGACCTACCGAGGGTGGCTCACTCACAAGTACCTGGCCTGAGCCAGGGTCATGCATGGGGACCCCTACTGAGTCCCTCCTAGCCTGGCGCTGTTCATAACGCTGATCCCTTGTGAGGGTGGTTCCTGGGGGAAGTCTATGTTGAGACTTCCCCTGGAACCTGACCCCCTCCTGCATCTTCTGCAGTTTGTCCAGCTGCGAGTGCGCTTCAGCACCCCCCCGAGCTAAATTTTGAAAATGGCCCAGCACTGACCATGACTGCTGTGAGGTCTCTGAAGTGGCAGGGGAACCATCCCGGCTGCTGGGGGCTCCAGCCACAGGTCCGACTGAGCTCCTCAGCCTGCTGTGATCCTCTGGAGAGCTGGCAGTGGTAGCAGGAGATCCAGTGGGCTTGCACTCCACCACTGGGTCATCCTCTGCTTCCCAAAAATTCACGGGAATGGCTGTTGGTGAGCTGGGGACATTGGAATTGCCTCCCCTGCCCTGCAAGGACGCTCCTGAGAGCCATTGAGAGGATCCAGGTTGCACCTTAGACATACCCACTCTCTCCCCTCCTCTCAAATGCTCAAGGAATGTAACATCCCTGCTCTCTTTCCATACACCATTGCCTACGTACACTCTATAGGCCTTGGACTGTGGGCAATACCCAGTGAACATGCCTGGAATGGTCTTTGGTCCAAATACAGACCGCTGACCTGGGGGAATGTGAACATGTGCCACACAGCCCCATGTGCGCAAGGAAGCAACATCAGGCTTTACCCCATAGAACATCTCAGTAGGGGTCAGAGGCCTGCCTGTGGTGGGGCCCACGTTGTACAGCAGGGTGGCAGACTCCAGTGCCTCCTTCCACAAGGAAGGGTCTGCTGCAGCGTGCACCAACAGGGTCCTTGTGCGCTCCTTCAGAGTCCGATTCATGCGCTCAGCAAGTCCATTTTGCTGAGGCGTGGATGGAGCTGAGGTCTCCATTTTAGTGCCCTGCTGAGCACAAAATTCTTTGAACTGCTGATTCAGAAATTCTGTCCCTCGATCAGATCTCACACACTTCACCACTTTCTCATGAAATGTCTGCCAGTACTTCAAGAGCTCAATGAGGGCCTTGGGAATGGCTTCTTTCGACTTCACTGCCAATGAGGCTATCAGATGGGATTTTTCATCAACAACAGTAACCCAAAAACGCTCTCCCTTGATTGCAGCTGGTGAAATGGGACCCACAGTGTCCACATGCACTCTATCTAACACACTCTCTGCAGGCCTAGAGGAAGCTGGAAAGGGGGGGCGAGAATGTTTCCCTTGTATACATGACTCACACTGGGGAGAACACTCTGAGCATGGAGCAAGGGACACATTGATCCCAGTGACCAGGTCTTCGTTGTCCAACCTTGTCATACTCTTAACCCCAGGATGCCCCAACCTTGCATGCCACAGTAGTCGATCTGTACACACGTGCCCTTTCCTGGCATGATACGAGGCCACATGAGGACTGGACTGTGGCTGCGCATCATGCTGGCTCTTGACGGGACACACCCATTCTAAAAAAAACAGCCCTCGCTCTCTGGCTATCTTACCAGACCAGCCTGCTGGGCCTTTCATGGTCGTGTACCCACCTGCACTGTCAGTGAGGAATGATGCTCCATCCTGAATGGCTCCTGTGACAGAAATCAGATTAGTGTGTGCAGTGGGCACACACTGCACATTATGCAGCCAAAAAACCTCTTGTCTGGCATTGACCAGACACACAGACCCAGTTGCAACTATCCCTCCTTTGGCATCAGAAGTGGCCAAATGAAGAGGGAGGGGTTGAGCATGCATGACTGGGTTGTGTAGTAAAGACAGATCATTTACAAGGTGCACCGATGCACCACTATCTATCAGCCACGAGGTACTGCAAGCCCCATGAGATGTAGGGGTAAGCACATTCAACGAAACGAACATAGGCTCACCAGCACCTGGAGGAGGTGGTGGTGGGAGATGCCAGCCTGGGAAGAAGGGGAAGATAGTGGACACAGATCCAGGAGGATGTGAGGTTGACACGGGAGGGCCTCCTCTGGACTGGCCAGCATCCCACCAGCTGGCTTGTTGCTCTACGTGGCACAATGCAAGCTGCAAGTGCGGGCCCATTGCTTGCGTGCCCCACCACGCAGCTGGGCCCGCACTTGCAGCTTGCATTGTGCCACGTAGAGCTTGCAGCCTCTTCAGTTCCAGGCAATCCCTCCAGAAATGTCCCGTCCCGTTGCAGAAGCGACACGCCAGTTCCTCCTTTGGCCTCCTGCCACGTCCAGACCCTCGCCCCCTGCCTCCAGCGTTGTGAGCAGAAGGGCCATAGGGGGCCTGACCATCAGCAGGTGCTCCAGCTCCCACTCCTGGTGCTGCTCCAGCGCCCGGTGCAGCTCCAGCGCCTTGGGGAGGCCCAGGGATTCCACCCTGAGCTGGCACGGCTGCTGCTGCTGCTGCCATAACTGCAAAAGCTGATGCTGTGACTTGCACTGACTCTGCCAGCGGGATATCCTGGTACTCCAAGTTCTCAATGGCAGTGAGGATCGTCTCCAGCATGTTGTAGGGGTCTGACTTGGCGGAGGTAATTGCCCAAGCGTCGTTCTGCAAGACTGCAGGTAGTCCCTTATACATATACCTGCAGATCTGGCGGTCGCTCAGCTGATGGTTATTGGCCTCCAGGGAGGCGGCAATACTGATGACTCGGTGGCACCATTCTTGCACTGTCTCTCCCTTTACCATGCCTTGTTTGAGCCCCTTGATCCACTTCTCGTTGATTTCCCTGTCCTTCCCTCCAGTGCAGCGGTCTGCCATCCACTGAATGAAGTCAAAAGCGCTCCCCCGCTGTTTGACTTCGTCGTGCCACATGGACGGGACAGACTGCAAAATGAAACGTTTTACTGCTGCGTTCTCTGCGGTCTTAGGCATAGCTGTCTCCAACGCTCCCATTGCTCCTTTTTGCATTGCGCAAGACTCCAGCTCTTCACGCCAGGCACTGAAATTAGTGCGATCAGCCTTCAGCTGTGTAGACATCTTGGGATTGGAGGAGTTCATCGTGTATGCATACGAGCTGGCTGCAGTGCCTCCAGTGGTCTGTCCTGACTGTCCAGCTCCTGAGGAGGCCGTGCTGCCTCCTGCTGGTGTTGCCATAGTCTCTGTACTGCTGGGATTACTTTCAGAAACCTTGATTTGGGAACGAGTTTGAGGTCTGGTCATACACTTCACTTGCTCTCACAGCGTTCAGCCTGACACAGCTGGTTTAAGTATACCCTTCCGGCGTGCACCACAGCACTTTCAAGTATTCCACCCTTTCGAGGTCTGGCATGTACCCTTAATATGCAAGATATGCAAAATATTCTTCAGCAATTCAATTGCTTGACCACCCGGACCTACTGACGGTCTCACGACAACGACGACGGGTGATAATCTCAGGTCACTTCACGGAAAAAAAAAACTTCCCAAGATATTGAAGACTCTGTCCGTAGGCCTTCTGAGTGAATATCCAGTTGTTCCTTTTTTACTTCTTCTTGCCGTCAGGCGAGTCCGTGGAAAACCCAGTACAGATGCATCCGATGATGCCATCCACTCCTGTCTGCCCTTGGCTCAGCTGGAAGGGCGTGGGCCCATAACCTGTAAAAGGTTATGGACAGTGGCGTATCCTGTAAGCAAGCAGACAGGTCGTAAGTTCGTGCCTCTCCAGCTACAGTCCTTGACGACTGTCTGCTCTTTTAGACACATGCAACTGCATGAACAAGACTGGCATCCTTATGTGCCCAGTATCTTTCCAAACCAGTTGCTCGACTATGCGGTGATCGCAGCTTTAATAGTCCTTTCACGCTAACGCGTAATCTAAATCAGATTGTACCTTATGTTCGAAATAGACCTCATCCGAACGTGTCTTGAGGTACCTTATGTGGATAGTGGACCCGTATCCTAATAATGTACATTTGAAGATCACCTAAAGCACAAGGCATTCTATAATGTATGTTCACAACTCAACATCAGGAGTCCCTCTTGCTGTCCTCTCTCTCTGCCTCTCTCTCTGCCTCCCTCTCTCTCTCTCTCTCTCTCTCTCTCTCTCTCTCTCTCTCTCTCTCTCTCTCTCGCTCTCTCTCTCTCTCTCTCTCTCTCTCTCTCTCTCTCTCTCTCTCTCTCTCTCTCTCTCTCTCTCTCTCTCTCTCTCTCTCCCCCTCTCTGCCCCCCCTCTCTCTCTCTGCCTCTCTCTCTCTCTCTCTCTCTCTCTCTCTCTCTCTCTCTCTCTCTCTCTCTCTCTCTCTCTCTCTCTCTCTCTCTCTCTCTCTCTCTCTCTCTCTCTCTCCCCCTGTAAAAGGTTATGGGCATTGGCGTATCCTGTAAGCAAGCAGACAGGTCGTAAGTTCGTGACTCTCCAGCTACCGTCCTCGACGACTGTCTGCTCTTTAGACACATGCAACTGCATGAAGAAGACTGGCATCCTTATGTGCCCAGTATCTTTCCAAACCAGTTGCTCGACTGTGCGGTGATCGCAGCTTTCATAGTCCTTTCACACTAACGCGTAATCTAGATCAGATTGTACCTTATGTTCGAAATCGACCACAACCTAACGTGTCTCAAGGTACCTTATGTTCTCAAAGGACCCATATCCTAATAGTGCACACCTGAAGATCACTTAAAGCACAAGGCATTCAATACTAATGTTCAGAACTCAACACTCCGCCTCCCCCTCCCCCCTCCCTCCCCCCCCTCTCTCTCTCTGTATGTGTGTGTGTGTGTGTGTGTGTGTGTGTGTGTGTGTGTGTGTGTGTGTGTGTGTGTGTGTGTGTACATGTGTTTGTACATGTACATGTGTGTGTGGGCTCGCGCGCGTGGGCGGGTCTGGGCACGGGGGCGACAGTGGTCCTGCAAACCCATGTGTCCTTGAAATCCTTAGGAGCTCGACTTTTCCGTTGGATGGTCTGCTTCTTTTTGAGGTTTTGCGTAGTCGCCGGTCTGAGTTCTCAGTTGATAAAATTTCCCGGATGAGCGCTGTTGACAGCTAACACATCCATGAGAAAGCACCGAATTCATGACCGATCTCGCTCCTCAATAACTCTCTTCTTAGAAACGAACCTGACCATCAGAAGGTTCTGGGAGCAGACCTTTAAGATATGTGTTGTTTTTGTCCCAATTGATCACATGCTCTTTTGTCCTTACAAAATTGGCATACCCACGTAGAGTTCACGCGTCGGCTCGTGCAGGACTTCAAAAATTGCTCTATTTTTGAGCGTCATGCCCAAGGATGCGCGCAGCCTGCGAGTCGTAAGCGAGACACACAGAAGCATTGCTTACAAAGTGCCAGGCTTTGAAGCTATTCATATGATATAAATTTTCTTTCCTTCTCTTATTCTATCTTTCAATGTTTCAACAGGACGCTGACATGCTTTAAGCGCACCCAGCTTTATCATATCGGGCCTGCGGAAGGATTGCAATAAGGGATACAAAGAAACGGTGACATTGGCTAATGATGGGATACAAGTGTACTAGATTTTTTGATTGCCCAAGGACGACACCAAAGTTGCCGGCCCTCTTCCTGTCCGTCCTCAGTGTGTTGGGGATGAGCAATGCAGCGGCAGCAGGTGCGAACTGAATACTCAAACAAGTCCCATCAACGGGTTTAATACTAATAAAAGTGATCTCAGCATTGTTATCCTGTTATCAATATGGTGACCAGTCCTAAATGCATTCACTGCAGGTACCAACTCTGAAATCGGCATCGCCAGCGATAATGTTGTGTAAGGTCCTCGCCATTTCTCTTAAGTTTTCCATTTATTATGTCATTTTCAAGCATTATTTTCAGGTCCAGGTACTTGCACTACCTACATCTGTCTGGAGGGGAAAAAGTTGTGAATTGACAAGGTACTTGTCTTCATGATTGTCCCCGTGAATGTCTCGGAATGCACATGGTTCGGCATTTTGCAGAATTTCATGAAATTATATGCCATATTAGCTGCTGTCACGACTGCTTAGGGATACAGCTGAGGCTGAAGGCTGCAACTTAACTTGTGAAGTCTTTCAACATGCAGGGCTGAAGGGGTGAAAGCACCTTTTAAGTACCCACCAACGCCGTATTTATTTGGGTTGGGTGAACAGTACTTTTGGTTTGGTCTTCCATACCCCAGCATTACGGCTGCAGAAGATTGGGTCCCTGACCCAAACATTCACTATCTGGGTGTAACGACTGTTGCTCTTATCCGCCTCACATCAAGCATCTTCGGTCCATATGATCTGGTGAGATGTAAATCAGGAATCACCATTTTGAAGAAATGCTTGGCAGATCCAAATGAATAATGTCGTGTTGCAATCATTGAAGCACACACAAGTACACTGATGGGATTTGTGACACCGCTTTACTCCTATCTCCCCCCACCCCCCCCCCCCCACCAATGGGGGATTTGGGAGGCCTCTCAATCAATGCTCGTGCTACATCAAATTGACGTGCTTTTTGGTCTCCCATACTGTATTGCTCTCTTTCTACCCACTTGTATTGTTCGTTTTTTTCACCCCCCCCCCCCATCAAATCATGTGATGTGATTTCGCATCTGTGCCTCAGAACCTCAAGTATGGTAATCCCGGCTTAAACTGAGGCATCTGTGTTCTGTCTGACCTCTCAAGGAGAGGATGAAACAAAGCAAGATACTGAATTTAAGTCTATTGAACAACTGTGAATGTAAGTAGGGTAAGCCATAGTTACGTGCAGTGGTGTTCACTGAATTGCTGAGCTCCCTTCCTCTGGCCATGGCTAGGGGTTCGTCAAGGGTACGAGGTACTCATGGCGCTTGCAATTTAAGCACGGCATGTTCCATGATAATGGAGTTTTTGACTTGGGGGGTGTTTGGCCGCAGTTTGCTTTGGCAGCATACGCCCGAGTCAAGAATGGTGCACCTGCCTTACGTATTATGCAAGAGTACACGTCTGTCGAGTTCCCAGAAGGTTACCCTCCGCAAATCCCTATTAAAACAGCAAGGTTTGAGTGGAAACAACAGGCATCAGGGGGCATGGATGTTAAGATTTTTTACCCACCAAATGCAACAGTACCTGTGGCTGATTTCACAGGCATTTACAAACTACCTCTGTCTGTCCCCCTTGGAAACACTACTGCACTAGGTCCACTGATCCAAGACTTCTTCACCTGCATACAAACTGTTCGGAATGCAAGTACTGGTGAAATTAGCTCCAACTATGTCAGGACTTCCTTTTCATACACCCCTGAAGCCACACTCGTTGCTTATACAACCCTCTCGTCACCGAGTGGGAAATTAAATCCGTGGTTTAGCGGTGTCATCCCAATAGGCCCAGCTTTCACAGGTGGAGGCTTTGGTGTGAGTGTGGATCCATATATTCCCAGTGACTGAGCAACATAGCAATAATGCTACAGCAAGCTTGTTTTTGCCAAGTTTCTTATACTTGAAATCAGCTCATTACATCTTATCTTTTGGTGATGTGTTCTAACTCGTCCTTTTTAGGGGCTGAGATGCTGGATGCTTATTGGTGCTGATGGGCTTACCTGCGGATATGCAAAAGCTTTACATAGAAATGTGTATGAAGATCGAGGGTCGATATGGTGTACATGTAGGATAATTCATGTACGGCGTAGAGTGTTGAATTACATGCGCACCTGGATTGTGTTTTGAAGATGGCATATTTGCTTGCAATCTATTAGAACTATGAGATTGTGGCATAGCTGTAGGATCCCCTATAGCATCCCCTTGATTAGATTCCCTTGCACACCATTTCTGCTGGCTCAGAAACACATCACATACCTTACTATGTGCTGAGCAAACATGGAGTGTGGGCTCCCTTTAATGTAGCCTGTTATTGACAAAGTACAAAAATTCAAAGTATAAAATGAACAGTGCATTAGTACAGTAATATAGAAAGGACATGTGTACTGTGCGCTTAATAGCGGACTATAATGGATGCTGAGATGACTCAGGTACCGACATAATTTTCACACCTGGTGCTGATATGCATTTTTACAAATGTCAGCGTTGAAGTGGGTGTAGGAACGTACGTATGGCTGGGTTTGCTTGTAGCACCACACGGTACCGTCAATAGGCCGTTCGCAATGTGATCCTCAAAGCATTTGGCAAGTGTGGGGAAAGGTCATATTAGTTTCAAGCGGGATACTGAGGTAGGGGGGATATTGTCTTGCATGAAACCAGTGGGACCCCATCAGAGTTTGCAAGGTCACATTAGGAACGAGGTGGGGATGGTTTCTAGCATAAAGAGGAAAGCCCTTGAACGTTTGCTTAAAGCGGATGCATCCTCTTTGGGGAGGATGCACTCCCGGTTGGAAGGGAGCCTGAAACACCGGTTCTAGTTCAGTTTATATAATATATGATATATCTCTATTTGGAGGCCGAACTTGATGGTTCATTATTGGGACAACAGACGCGACTAATATATCGATGTTGTGAGGACTTCCCTCTGCCCCCCCTCTTGCCCTTTCGTATCGCGGAGGATTAATCCCGGACGGGTGGGGGGGGGGTGAGCTGTTGCTAGGGTGACCGGCCGCCCATGAGATGGTTTGGAATAGGGAGATGTATCACATCCATCACCTCGTGTTATCATAGTCCGTATGCAGTTGATGTGCCTCCTTGACGAGTATTATTTTTGCTGTTGAATTTCTCGCAAGGTTGCAGGGTATGTGCATCGGGCTTTGGTCCATCATGGTCCTGAGACTTAAGCTTGATAGTATTGATAAAGCCGGGGTCGGCAGCTTGCGACTAGGTTGCCCCTCTGGGGTAAGGACTTGGAATCCCCGAGTTGGGAAGCGAGGGTTAAATAAATTGCTTGTTTGGGGATGGACGATCATTTCCACGATGTCCCTCGGCCAGGATGGAGTCCTAGCCTGTGACCATCCCCAATGGTTTAGGATGGGGATTCCTCATCCTAATTTAAATGAGGACCAATAAAACAGCACAACGGACAGTCCACTTTCCTGATGCACACCAGGTTATCACTGGATACATCTCTGTCGCGTACATATGATGAACTTGTATAAGATCAGTGATGAACCTGCTGGAAATCTCACATGCCCAGTCCATATGATGGAAATGTAAATAACAAACATATTCCTAGCTAAGATATGTTGTTCCGTCTTAAATCATGGTCAGCCACTAGGAGACGTTGTGGACCATGCGTATGCAATAAACAGTAATATTACTAATTATTAATAATCTGTCGTCCCAACAGACTTGAGCCACTCGTCACGACAAAGATTGGTTCATTTGGACGTGGAAGCACCGATCACTTGCCTGAAAAATAGTTCAGTGCACCGGTGCCTGATATTTTACCGGTGCCTAATATTTTATGTACCTGATATTTTAGAATATTGGGGTAGTCAAAATCTATCAAATGTCGTTTGGGGATCAACCAGTGCCTGTCAACTAACGATATAAGGCAGATCATCGGTACCATTAATGGGCCAGTCTGACTGTCTTCTGCGATCCACGCCCTTCCAAATTTTCGTGATCCATACCCTAGCATCTGTCATGGGTGTTGCATTTTGATCAGGGCTGTTTTGCAAACAATGAGCCTTCACATGTAAAAGACATTCCCATCCCCTAGACCCCAAGTATGAGATTGGACTTCCTCTAAATTGGAATGAGAATTTTCGCACAGGCCAGTAATATTCTGCAGAGGACTGTGTGTGTGTGTGTGTGTGTGTGTGTGTGTGTGTGTGTGTGTGTGTGTGTGTGTGTGTGTGTGTGTGTGTGTGTGTGTGTGTGTGTCCGTTGATAGGAAAAGGGAAAGGATTGCATCTCTCAGGCCCTTTAGGGCCGATGAGAAGCAACACTCACAAACTCTCGTTGTTGATGAACTCCACTTTGTTGAATATTTGCACCAATCAGCAAAACACCTAACGTATCGAGCCAGGGAATAGTGGCTCGAGAGATCAGTATCGCCATTTCTTCATTTTGCAGGGAAGGATGCATTACACCATGCTCTTTCAATCGCCTCAGCCTCTCAAAAGCCTTGCGAGTGTCCACGGAGGGAGCCTTCTTGGTCATCAGCCTTGATCAGTCAAGGCCATTAGTCTTTCCGGTCATGGCCGTTGCGGCATCGGCGATGCCCTCGAAACCGAGGACATCTTGTACAGACGGCATTCAACGAAGCCTTTCCGTTCTGCTCCTGGGAGATTACTTCCGTTCTTCATGCGTTGCGGTTGTGCAGAGCTGAAGTGAGTTGACGCAATTAAAGGTGGTAAACATGCACGTTGCAGTTGGAAACGTGTGTGTATGCGCGCAACACGAGGCTGTTCCACACAGTCGGTGCATGGGGACAGAACGCGAGGGTCGGCGAAACTATGTAGCCACAAGCTCTATACATCCAACTGTTCTGACAGCGTGGAGACTGCAAAGCTGCCATCAGCGGCTGGGTCGAAAGTCGATTCCAAG
>KV908444.1:157500-187675 GCA_002005505.1 Botryococcus braunii
CTGCCGCAGAGTGGCCGTGTCTCCAAGCCCACGAAGCTTGTGAGGGCCCCGGTTTTAAGACCCATCTGGTCCCAGGTTCCCTGGAATGTGCCCTCAGGCTGCATTAATGGCACGGCGCACGGGGTGGCTCCCAAGATAAATTTCAGCTGAGATGTGAAATATATTTTGGATGGTGCACTACACAGCAGGTGGCTTTGCGCCAGCCTGTGAAGAAGTTTAGAGGGTCCCTGTCTCGGAACTGATCCCCGGTCGTAGCTACTGAGCAGGTCTGCATGGATGACGCCATGTGCCTGACACATGGAACCCCTGCTTCCCTTGCCCACGCCCCCCCCCCCCTACGTTTGGAAAAGCGGCGGGCAGTGGCCCTCTTGAAAAGCATCGGTCTAGGGAGTGTCTTGCGGGATTTTGTGTTCTTGGGGTTCCCCTGTTCGGCAATACCCGCTGCTGGCGATGGTTGCTACCCACTGCTGGCTGTGGTAGCTACCCACTGCTCATCCTGTTAAGTGTTGCCACTGCCTTCCCGGCACAGTGTTGTACATTTGGAAAGGCTCGAGTCCGGAGGGCCCATTTTAAGAAGAGGTTAAGTCGTATGGAGAAGTCCTCCTCTAGGAAAAATATTTGAGTTTCCCGCTCTGGCAGAGCTTCTTTTGGCAGGGAGGATCCTGTCAGGCTACCATCGTTATCAGCATGTAGAAAAAGGAAGATGTCGTCGTACATTAGTCGGTCAGAGGCTAGATATAGTGTGACTCACTTAGCTGCCTTTTGCAGGCGGCTGGCTGGCTTCTGTGCAAATGGAAGCTCCTGAGGAGTGTCTCTTCGCCTTGTAACAGGAGGGAGATGACGCCCACATATCAGTACATGCCTGGATTCAATATGCATTTTATGGTATTCCCCGCGTCTGTCATCCAAAGCACACGGGTAAGTTTTTTTTTTTTTTTTTTTTTTTTTTTTCCCCTTGAGCCGTGATGTACCTGGTCATACAGCAGTACTCTTGGTGGGAAATGCGATGATCGGAGTTGTTGTTGATAGATTGTTTCTCAGGGGCCTCAGTTCGGGGGTGGCGAAGCTGTGTTCAGCTGCATCGTGCCATTGGCATGAAAGCCGCAGGCATTTATGATGAGGTGGTCACACATGCAAAAGCCATTACGGAGGAAGCCCTCAGGGAACTCGTTGCGACCATCAGCCGTCGAAGCATCTGCACCTCCTAGCACGTGCTGCAAGTTGGAGACCCGCCTGCATCAGGCGGGTAGAGTATTGGGCACCTGGATACACTTTTCAAGCGTGGAAGAGGGGTACTTAGAGGCATTAGCCTGGGGTTGCGGACATTCATTACTTTCAGTTTAGGTCATGATGACTGTTAGCAAAGGTGGTTCAAGCTGGCCAGTTTGCGCATTGTATTTTGCTAGTACTTGCATCGGTGCCGAACTCGCATGCGCTCGGTGGGGGCCACCCGGGAATATGATTTTCAAGTGGTAGCTATCCAACTTGTAGGGCCAGACCGATGACAAGGTTTTGTTATGTGGACTTACATCTCAGAGTTTAGCCATGTGCTTCACAGCATCCCGTCATGTTCTGCATCAGATCAAGCAAAGGAGTCTTGCAAACCAGCGTGGCTTGTGGCTTGGCTGGTTAATGTGTCAGACTCTCTAATAGAACGTGCAGGTGCAAAGCCCGCCGCCGTCAGCATGATGGCGCCCGGGCGCACTAAATATGTTGTCATGTTGGCCGTTTCCTTGAAGGCCGTGTGCAGCGGCCAATGCGGGTGGCACATTGTGCTGCTTGTTATACTGCAATGTTGCGCATTACATCGGGTACAATCGCAACTTGCCGGCAAACGGTTGAAAATCTACAGTTGTAAACAGGTCAAAGCATCCAGCAAGTACGACGACGCTAATGTCATAGCCTCTCACAGGTTACCTTAAAATGCCTCCCAGATGTAATGGAACATAGCCATGTGCGCTGGTTGTTGTACTTCCGAGTAATCCATTGTGCTTGGGGATGTATTAACAGGCAGCAATTGTTGTCCACTGATGGGGGCATGCTGGCACCAGCTGCTGTATCCTCTCTTTATGATGTCACTATACATCTGTGACTTTGTAATTAGGCTTGGAAAACGAAAGGGATGGGCAGTAGCAGCCTGTGCATCAGAGATGGCACTGGAGCAGTTGATCTGCTCGAGCCAACTGTACGTCCACCTCAATTGTGACAGTCCCCTGACACTCTGCGTGGCCAGAAATGGGCTCTCCTCGTGTTTAAATGCACCCATGGCACACACTGTGTGGCCAGAAATTCCTTTACTACGGGTGGTCAAAGCCTTCGCGCATATACAAATGTGCAACAAGGCATCAAGACATACATGGCGCGGCAATCACACAATGGGAATAACAATACGATGTATGTTTGAAGTTCATTGATGCAGGTTTCTGTCTTAGACTCTGTCAAGTCCTCTGTCCTAGACTCTCTCAAGCCCTCTGTCATGCATTACTGTCCCTTTGGATGTATGCCTTCTCGACCACAGATTTCGGACATGGAAGGGGGAAAGGGGCGGTGCACACGTCTTACGCTTAAAGCAGTGAAAAGGGTGGTGATAGGTTCTCTCGGAGTGCTCGTATAGAAGAGAGCACACAAAGAAGTGAAAAGGGTGGTAATAGGCTCCCTCATGAGCGCTCGTATACGAAAGAGAACAGTATTTCAAATCTGTTAACGGCCCCCTCATGGTACTATATTTTTATTGATTAAAGCCATTGAGATAATCTTGCATTCACGTCCAGTCTCAACAACAAAGATCAATGTGAATGAATGCACATACGTCTTCACTTCAACCGTTTTTTCTGGCTAATACCTTCAATCCTCCTACTCATCAGTCTAATCGGTTGGATAAGGTACCAACAAGAAGTAAACTCCATGGTATTTTGAACCAAGCAGCAAGATCATCAAAGACTTTCCTGGCTTTGTGACGTGGTGGACCATACACTCAAACCGAGGAACTTCCTGAAGTTTCTCACTCTGCACCCCTAATGAATGTAGACAAACAACCGCCCTTTAAACTAGCCCGAGTCTCTGCTCAAGACTGTGCCAAATTCTTCGACTGATCTCGCCCATGTCCTCCCATGGCATATGAGCCTGGGCATAGGACAAGAAAGCACCGCGACTGTACGTGCAACTCACAATCACTTCGCCATTGGGTGAGAGGAGATGTACGCAATAGCCTCAGGAGCTGTCAAGATCTTGTCAGCCTCTGCATCAGGAATTTCAATTGCGAACTCTTCTTCAATGGCCATCACCAGCTCCACAATATCCAAGCTGTCCAACCCTAGTTCCCCAAAGCTGACGTTTGGGGAAACCTGCACGGCCCCATCCAAGCATTAAATATTTTTGATGGTACCCTTCCAGAAACAGGCTCACACCCACAGCACATTGAAGAAGAGGGGGAAGCAAACGCCTCTAGTAGGTTGCAAATAACACGCCTAAGAGAACAAGGTCACATAACAGGGTGTCCCAGCAAAATATCTAACTCACCTTTTCGGGATTTTTGATGTTGTCAAAGTTTTTGATAACATTCAGTATCCTGTCTGTTACTACTTGTTTGTCCAAGTAGGTGCTGTCAGCAAATCTCCTGAGGGCCTCAATACAACTTGCTCCCACAGGTGCTGCGATGAAAACAGGATTGACCGGTATCCGCACATGAGAAAGAACCTGTTGTCGCAAGCTTGTAAACACCCGGGCTAGCGCCATCGTGCAAACCACGCACGATCAAGCTCCCTGTAATCCCAACGGCAACAAAAAAATGGTTGACAAAACCCGTTGCAGCATAAATTTTTATGACAAGTCTGAAACTTCAAAAATTTCAGCATGGGTGGTGGCAGGGTAAGATCCGGTACACCTCGCAAGATCAGGGATCACGAGCCAACATACTCGCGTATGCTTACTTAAGTGACAGGCGCACCTTCAAAAGATCACCAAAACAATTTTTGCTCCACTCTACCGGACAAATGCAGATTTCTGCTAGTCCTGGACTTGGGACTTGCCCTGTGCCGTACAGTATTGGGATGACATCGGTGGGGGCAGTGCCCCCGGGGGCACCCACCGTGGGAACGCCTAGTTGCGTTCTGCCAACACCTGAGATGGCCATCGTAACTCACAACTGATACCTCAGCCCCGCCAGTGGTGCCCCCCTTCCCCCAAACCCACTCAACAAGACCACCGGGCAAGGCCCACTCCCCCAATGGGCAGTCTGCGTCAGAAGGACTGTTCAGGTCGGAATGAAGGGTATTTGTAGTGGCTCTGGGCACTGGAAGCAGCCTTGAGTGTTCGAGGGTATTCTGCGAATAGGTGACGATTCTCCTGCCAGTTGACCAACAGTAAAGGTTTCTGCTGCAAGCTAACACTTTACACAAGAAGCCTTTTGACATACCAATACATGTTGTGCCCGCCACCTTAGACGTTGTGACGTGTGTCACAGAGAGGCTGCTAGTGAAGAGCACCCCTTCATATGTACGTGCCCTGCGTTGGACCCTGTGCGTCATCGTCATTTCTTCTGAAAACCGTGTTCTCAAAATGTCGTTCCAAGTATCCCAATAGAGTCGGGGCTGGGCATTGCAACAGCATTGAATAAGGTCCAAGTATCCCAATAGAGTGGGGGCTGCGCGCTACAACAGCATTGAATAAGGGTAGCATGGTTCATTACTGATGTATTGCTGATTACCATGCAGTTAGTGCTTGATTTCACACGCGAGAAAACTGCAAAAAGAGCGTTGGGCTCAGTCATTGGTGCTTAGGCATTGGAAAGTCATTAGGGGTCAGCATACCAGTGGCCTTATACTGTGTGGTCAGCACTGTGAGGGAGAGTGTCAGACAAGTTGGAGAAAGTGCAACAAATATAGATGAAACACTTTTGATGGGAAGTATGCCTTTATCCTTAAAGCAACCTTGCCCCCGCCCAGGGTGATAATAAGCTGGGGTTGTTAAATAAGTTGTAAAAGCGTGAAATACTCCGTGACGCAACTCGGTGCAAAAGTCTGAACTTAATGCAAGTTTGATGTACTGGTCGCTAATTAAAACATCACCTGCTCTGTGTCTGCAATCTAGAAAAAGGTGAAGGGCGTTGAAGTATTGTGGGTGCTGTGGGTGTGAAAAAGAGTGTGGGTGCAGGGAAAAGTGACTTGAGAAACAAGTGGTGAAGACGGTACAGTGCTCAGTGTGGTTATTACGCGACTTCCTAGCTGATCGCGGCCGGCGCATGCAGATCGGGATCTACACTCTGCCTATTTCACGGAGTGCTTCTGTAATCCTACAGCTTCGTTTGGTTTTTCTTTTAGTCATCGTCCTTGATCATAATCAATATAAAACAGAGAGATGTGCGGATTATCGCTGACTTAGGTCTTACTTCGGGACTTGTTTGTGACGAGGAATATTGCAAATGGGGAAGCACAACGGCAAATCTCGGACCAGTGGGCTGCCAGTGGGCTCAGCTCTTGTTAATAGAGCAAAGAAGGTTGCGCCCCTATCATATCAGGGTCTCAGGACCATTCTTTGATCGAATTAAGGATTTTGTCAGCTTGTAAACAGAAGCACAGATCACCATTATTTTCATGACGCTCTCTTTTGTGGCGTCGTTTCCTGTTTGGCCCTGCAGTCTGATTGGCTAATAGATTGGGTCGAGTGTCTGAGTTGTCTGCTGCTCTTCTCAATGCACTCATTTCTCCCATTGTGAGCCTTGAGTCTTGAGCCTTGCTTAAGGCTTAAGAGCACACTATCTGCCCGGAGGTTGACCTCAGGGTGTACCTCGTGTGACAGGGGCTGTTAGGCGGACAACACAGCAGCGGAAGGCACACAACAAAAGATGCCCCAAGTATGCAGAGCATTCTTGAAACCAACGACCTCAGCGAGATGTTGTCATTGGTGGGTTCACATGATGCTCATCTCTTTCGGGGCCGGCTGTCTGTTTCAACAACCTTGGAGTCTTTCCTGTCGTCACAGAACCAGTCCTGGCATTGCTTTTGCACACAATGCATTCAAAGGCAGCCTCTCAATCCTTGGCAACAAAACTATTTTTTGCATTGGAAGACTTTCCTACGTAAAAAGAAACCCAACTTATGCCCCTGGGGTCATGTGTCGTGGTATACATGGCGGGCTCCTGGGCTTGTGTACAAATGAGGCAATGGTATGCGGTTAGAATAGGCTTCACTTTTAATTTTAAATGAGGCCTGGTGGTGAATTCTTGGCGCGATTGGCGTTTGAAAGAGAACCCTGGTGGTGAACTGTTCGGGCGCTTGGCATGCTTGTAAAGCCTGGTGGTGAACCGTGGGCGCACTTGACATGTTGGGGAAAGTGAAGCCTGATGGTCAACCGAATTTGTGCCACGTTCTGGTGCAGGCAGACCTTGCGGGGCGGGATTTCGCAGCAGAGCGGCATGGGGCCGTGCTTGTGGCAAACAATGAGGTGCATGGACCCAGACAGCAGGCCACAGCAGAGCAGCGGCTAGCTGCAGACCAAGCCATGCAGCACAGGTACGGGGTTCCAACCCCAAAGTAGTATTGTCTATAATCTTTTGGCACCTAGGAATAGTGAGCAGGTTTTCCCTGGGGTTAAATTGTCGGGAATACTGGGTGGGAGTCTAGGGCTCTCATCGCCATCTCCCTGTTTCCTGAAGCAGTCTTTTGTGAGGTGATGGCATGCTGAACCACTGCCAGTCTGCAGCTTGCACTGGACATTTGTTGGGAAATGTGGAGGTAAAGGGAGCTCGTGCAGGGCAGTTGGCTGTACATCTGTTGGTTGGCTGTACATCTGTTGGGTGGCTGTACATCTGTTGGTTGGCTGTACATCTGTTGGGTGGCTGAGGCTGCTGCAAAGGACTTAGCCTTCGTTGCTCACAGTTCCTGTGTGCCAAAGGACTTGCTCACTATTCCTAGGTGAGACAGGATTCAGACAGTACTGCTCAGCGGTCCTATGTGCCACAGGGCTTAGACTTTATTGCTCGCTGTTCCGATGTGCCAAAGGACTTTAGACTTTATTACCAACTATTTCTAGGTGCCGAAGGACTGGGACAGTACTACTCCCTGTTCCTAGGTGGCAAAGGAGGCAGACTTAATTGCGCCCTGTTCCTAGCTGGCAAAGGGCGTAGCATCATTGCTCACTAGTCCTTTGAGGCAGGCCAACACCTCCTCCAGCGAGCCCCTTGTGCCGATGCCCACAGTATTACTCTGTGTGGGCGATTGAAGGAGACCAAGAGAGAGGAGACCCATGTCCATGCCCCATGTTGATGTGAAGGGAGGGTATTGTTGAAAAGGTTTGGGGGATGTACACACACACACACACACACACATACACACACACACACACACACACACACACACACACACACACACATTGGTATAATGCCTAGCCTGGGTACTGTTCATGAGAACTACGGACAAACTCTGCCCATTTACAGAGTGGGGAAGCTGCAGGCTGAAGCTGCCGAGAAGGCCCGCCTGGACGCGGGACATGACTGCCGCTGAGGTGGAAGCTGGGGAGAAGACAGCTTTCCTGGCCTGGCGCAGAGGCTTGGCCCAAGTCGAGGAGCAAGACCACATCCTCCTGACTCCCTTTGAGAAGAATCTGGAAGTTTGGCGTCAGCTTTGGCGCGTGCTGGAGCGTTCACACATCGTGGTCCAGGTGCCCTCTCCCCCCCCCCCCCTCTCTCCGGGGAGGCAACCCCTTTCCAACCCTTGCTCCCTTGCTGAAAGAGGGGACCAGGGGAGTAGGCAGGGAAAGGACCAGTAGCTGGCAGAGGGGAAAGAAGCGTTATGGCGCACAGAGGACATTTTCCGGAAGTTGTTTAGAAACGGTGGAGGTCAGGGGCGTCTGTTGGAAGCATTGACACTGGGTCTATGGGGTGCTTGGCATGCTCTGTACTTCAAATAGACAGTGCTTCTAGGGGGCCGGGGGGGGGGGGGTGCCCTGTACTTCGCATTGACAGTGGGTCTCAGGGGTGCTTCGCATGCTCTGTACTTCCCGTTAGCATGCTCTGTACTTTTGCATTCTCAGGCGCTGTACTTTGCCTTTGCAGTTGGTCTATGTGGTGCTTTGCAGGTTCTGTACTTGGCATACACAGTGCGTCTATGGGGTGCTTCGCATGCTCTGTACTGTGCATTGGGCGTGTATGGGGCTGCTCGAAAGGACCCGTTGCCTTGGGGGACCAATCCCCTGCTGGGGACCCAAGAAAGCCGAAGGTGCTTGTGTTGAGGATCCCGACCTTCTGTGTGCAAGGACTGCATTCTTGCCAAAAGCAGCAAGCTGGACAGGGCTCACTAAAGCAGCAGTGTTCCACCTTAAGATGCACGCACAGACCCCTGGTGCTTGTGTTTCAGGACCCGAAGCTGTTGATTTTAAGAGATATCATCACTGCGAAAAGCAGTAAAGCTCAATAGGGCTTGGAAAGCCCTGTGCTTGTTTTATGCAGCCCGAGGTGTTCGTGTACTACGAACACCTTGGGCCAAGGGCGCTGCTTCAAGGATCGCATCGCTGTACGAAGCAGTACGAAGCAGTACTACGAACACCTTGGGCTAAGGGCGCTGCTTCAAGGTTGCATCGCTGTAGGAAGCAGTACGAAGCAGTACTACGAACACCTTGGGCCAAGGGCGCTGGTTCAAGGTTGCATCGCTGCACGAAGCAGTTCACAGGACAGGGCTCGCAGATCCCCTGTGGATGTGTTTGAGCGCCCAAGGCTGCTTGTGCTCCAGAGCCCAATAAAAGAAAGTGGTCGATAGGCCAAGCTGCTGTTGTAAGGAATGCATCACTGCCTGGAACAGCAAGCGCAACATGGCTGCAGAGCCTGAATTCCTGGGGCCGAGCCGTCCCAGTGGTGCTGCAGAGAAGATTGGTTGCTTGGGCTTGTGGTTCAATAAACCAAGCTGCTGTTTGAAAGATGGTATCACTGTTCGAAGGAGGAAGCCTCACACGGCTTGAAGATGGTATCACTGTTCGAAGGAGGAAGCGTCACAGGGCTTAAAAGATGGTATTACTGTTCGAAGGAGGAAGCGTCACAGGGCTTGAATGATGGATTCACTGTTAGGAGCAGGGAGCTGCACATGGCATGAAAGATGGTATCACTGTTAGGAACAGGAAGCTGGACACGACACGAAGGCTGAGGCTGAGAGGGGGGAGGGTTGGCGGGAGCGGGCCAGGTGGTGGATGCCCGGGACCCGCTCTTCTACAGGTCGGAGGACTTGGAGCAGTATGCCCGGGAGTTGCATCCTAGCAAGGAGTCGGTGCTTCTGTTGAACAAAGCGGACCTTCTACCCCAAGAGGCTCGCCTGGCCTGGGCCAACTACTTCGACTCTCTTGGGGTGGCCCATTACTTTTGGTCTGCGAAGGCTGCTTCTGAGGAGACCACGCCTGCCGGTACTCCCCCAGCTACATTTTTGGGTACACGTAACCTGCACTATATGAGAGTGTGGTTCGGGGCTGAGTCTTGCTGCGAACCCACCCCTTTCCTCTCCCCCCCCTCTCTCTCTGTCCGTGTGTGTGTGTGTGTGTGTGTGTGCGCGCGCGCGTGTGCGTGTGCATGCATGTGTGCTTGCTGCATGTGTGTGTGTGTGTGTGTGCGTCTGTGTGTGTGTGTGTGTGTGTGTGTGTGTGTGTGTGTGTGCGTGTGTGTGTGTGTGTGTGAGTGAGAGAGAGAGAGAGAGAGAGAGAGAGAGAGAGAGAGAGAGAGAGAGAGAGAGAGAGAGAGAGAGAGAGAGAGAGAGAGAGAGAGAGAGAGAGAGAGTGTGTGTGTGCGCGTGCTCGAACGCGCGTGCGAGTGCGTGCGCGCACAAGGCCGCTCAGGCCCCAAATGTGAACGCAAGGCCCCTTGTTCCCCTGATATGGTTTGAGGAGTTGTACATGCGCGGGTCGTGATCATCAGCTAAGCACATGCATGTGTGGCAGCAGCAACACAGAGCGCCATGCTTGGCAGCAGTCGCTTTTCCGTTGCGGACACTCGGGGGATGGTGTGCAGGGGAGCCCGCCTCTCAGGGTGCACAGGAAGCCCCTGCTGGGGACCACCAAAAAGGCAGGGTCTGGGGGCTGGCTGAACTGATGCACGAACTGGAGCGCAGAGCGGCCACCGCTGCTGAGGCAGGATGCTCCTCTGATGCACAAGTGGCCCCTGCTTCCTGCGATGCGGTACGCCAACAATCCAATCCACATGCTGGTACTGCGTTGGGACTGGACCTTCGAGATTTGGCCTGGTCAAAAGGGCCTGGATTTTAGAGAATTGTCCTGGTCAGAAGGGCCAGATCTTTGAGGGTTTGGCCTCATCAGAAGAGGGTTTTCTCACACTTCGCCTTTGCTTCGTTCTTCACCACTGACATAAGCTTGGGTTTGGAAGGGGACGACTTAGCCGCCTCTTCCCCTAGGGAGATGTCAGACAAGGGTGCCTCCCCTCCAGGGCCAGGCATCAGAAAGCAGTGCTGACAGCGGCAGTTGCTCGATCCATTGAATTCGCTCCGACGTCTCTGTCTCAGGAGGTTGAAGATTGGGATCTCTATCTCAGGAGGTTGAAGATTGAGGAGGTTAAGGTTGGAATCTCTGTCTCAGGAGGTTGAAGGTCGGGAAGGCTGGGAGCTTCGTTGTTATAAGACCTAGTAATGATACACATTGTTTGTCTTGATGTTGGTGTTGTGGTTGGATGGGGTGGTGGTCCGGTGCTTGCCCGTTCCGCAGAGCTTCTGAACCTGCCTGTTGCTGCTGGCAGGGTATCTCCATTGTGTTATATTTGCATCTTCTTGGTGCGGCTTGGTCCACCTTTGTGTCAATCTGCAACCCCAGACCCCTCCTGTGAGATGGTACAATTTCCCTCCCCCCCCCCCCAAATGGTTTGGAGGCATATGGAAGGCTGTGTAATCAATCCTGCCGGGGGGGGGAGTCTATCCAAACCTCAATTTAGGATTGTCACAAAGGAGGAATTTGAAGAAGGGGGGGGGGGGGCGTTCGGGTTTTGATGGCGGGCTGGCGGCTGCAGAGCACGGACGTCGGGGCCGGCGGGTCGTGGTGGGCCTTACGGGCTACCCCAACGTGGGCAAATCTTCCACAATCAATGCCCTTTTCGGGTCCAAGAAGACCGCCGTTGCTGCCACGCCAGGCAAAACCAAGCACTTCCAGACTCTGAACATTACGGAGCGCCTAACGGTGTGCGATTGCCCGGGGCTGGTGCTGCCGCGCTCTGCCTCCTCCAAGGGCGACCTCGTCGCCGCTGGTGCGCGCCTGCCCTTCGCATTCCACCTGACCCCTCCCTGTGGGAAGTTAAAGGGAAGATAAAAAGGGTTTTGGGGGGGGGGTGGCGTATTAGTGAGCGCAGTGGGGCCCGCGGAGGGGGAATGTGCACATATGCGGGGGGAAACAAAGGGTGGGGGGGGGGTGTGCATACGCATGCGTGCAGGCATGCATATGCAGGAACACACATGCACATCCGCGCAGGCGCATGCACGCATGCAGAGGGGTGGTGCCGCGGGGGGCGGGGGGGGGGGGGAGAGGGAGAGGGAGAGGGCAGGGAGGGAGGGAGGGAGGGAGGGGAGCGGGGAGGGAGGGAGGGATCCCATGTGGGTGTGCAAGCGCTCCACACTTCTTTTCGAGGTCAGGGCTGAAGCATGAACGATTGTCAACAAGGCATAACTTTGGACTCCCGTTTCGGTGAGAAATCAAGTCTTGAGTCACCAGGATGTTGGTGGTCAAGGAGTCCCAAATCCTTACCACTCACCAAAAAAAAAAAAAAAAAAAAAAAAAAAAAAAAAGAGGGTTCCTATGCATCTGAAAGTCGGATGCCGGAGTCATAAACGATTTCTGTACAAGGAGAAGATCAGGATTGGATGATTGGATCTTTCCCCTAGTTGAAACTCTCGGTATCTGAGACCTCAGTCAGGCCCGCCCAGCTGGGTGTCAGCATCTAATGGGAAAGGTTGCGGTGGAGGTTCTGCTGGTGGGTCTGAGCGTGGCCATTGGTGGGGGAGATTGCAGCAGTGGGCCCCTTTCTTCCCCCCTCCCCCCCCCCCTATTTTCCTGTTTTCGTCCTCTAAAAAGGACGAAAAAAGTTCCTTCTCTTCTTTCTTTTTTCGGTTTGGGGCTCACACGCACACACACCCCTGCTGGGTTTTGAAGCAGTGGGGGTCAACGAGGGCCAATGGATGTCTTAACGCAAAACCCCGTCAGGACTGCATTTAGTCATTCTGAAAGGTAGTGTGCAACGTACATTCGTTCACGAGTGGTGGGATGGGTGGGGCTTTTGGCAGGGGTGGTGCCAATCGACAGGTTGACGGATGTGAGGGAGCCTGCAGCCGTCATTGCGCAGCGCATCCCTCGGGCCCTCCTGGAATCCACCTACACAATGCGGCTTCCACACCCCGCACCTCATGAAGATCCAAACAGGTCTCTCCCTCCCCCCCCTCCCTGCTCCCTGCCAGCTCACTCTGGTGCTCTTGCCCCCTCATCGTGTACCGTCCGGAAGAGACCTCGTGCCCCCTCCTCATATGCTATTCAGAAGGGCAAGGTAAGGCCAATGCAAGTGCCTTTTGAGATGCAAGAGATGCTGCTGGAGAGATCCCCAGACCCCGCCTTCTCTCAAACCCCCAGCAGTAGTAGAAGCAGGTAGGGAGGGGGGAATTCCGCGTTCCTGTGTGGTGTGTGCTCGCATGAATGTGTGTGTGTGTTCGCGCGCGCCCGCGCACACACACACACACACACACACACACAAACATACATACACACATACACACGTGCGCGCGCTCGCGCGCACACACACACACACACACACACACACACACACACACACACACACATACACGCACGCGCACGCGCACGCGCTCGCATGGACAGGCGCGCGCATGCACGACACACAGACAGACACACACACACACACACACACACACACACACACACAGACACATACACACACACACACACACACACACACACACACACACAGAGAGAGAGAGAGAGAGAGAGAGAGAGAGAGAGAGAGAGAGAGAGAGAGAGAGAGAGAGAGAGAGAGAGAGAGAGAGAGAGAGGGAGGGAGGGGGGGGAGGGAGAGGGAGAGGAGAGGGAGAGGGAGAGAGAGAGAGAGAGAGAGAGAGAGAGAGAGAGAGAGAGAGAGAGAGAGAGAGAGAGAGAGAGAGAGAGAGAGAGAGAGACACAGACAGAGAGAGAGAGAGAGAGAGAGAGAGAGAGAGAGAGAGAGAGAGAGAGAGAGAGAGAGAGAGAGAGAGATGGATGGAGGGGGAGATGGGGAAGGATAGAGAAAGGACCTTGTTTATGCGCGCGCGGGAGATGTGTGTGTGTGTGTGTGTGTGTGTGTGTGTGTGTGTGTGTGTGTGTGTGTGTGTGTGTGTGTGTGTGTGCGTGTGTGCGTGCTTGCGCATGTGAGGGTGGGGGTGAGAGCGAAGAGAGTGAGAGACAGAGACAGACACACACGGAGAGACAGATAGATCACAGCACACGTGCGAGGGTTGAAGAGAGAAGGGGGGAGGGGGGAGAGCGGCAGCGAAGAATGAATGTTGAAAGCAGATGGTGGGGCGGTACGGCAGGCCACCAACAGCGGCGGAATTGTTGAGGGCAGTAGCAGCCTCACGGGGCTGGTCGGTTGGCGGGGGCTTGCCTGATGAAGCCCGAGCTGGCCGCTTGCTGCTCAAAGACTACACTTCAGGCCGCCTGCTCCATTTAGAATGGCCCCCTGGATACCGACCTCCAAGCAATGCAGTACCAACTGTGGTATCTTCTGTGGTACCCATGCCAGTAGTTGCAGGCGCAGAGCCTGCTTCGGCCTTGACTGGCGAAGGTGCACCCGGCTCAGCTTCATTAGTAGACGGAAGCAGCAGGACTGTACAGCCTGATCGTGCCATGTGGCTGCCGGAGATTGGAGATGAGATCTTACTGGCTCAGCACACGGCTCTGGCAGGTGAGATTTCTGTGCAGGCTCGCTATGCACTGCAAGCCTCACTCCTTTGCGCAACACACTGGGTCCCTCTTGCACTCGCGGCCCCCTCTCCCCCCCCCCTCTCTCTCTCTCTCTCTCTCTCTCTCTCTCTCTCTCTCTCTCTCTCTCTCTCTCTCTCTCTCCCTCTTTCCCTCCCTCCCTCCCTCCCTCCCACCCACCCACTTACACACACACACACACACACGCACACACACACACACACACACACACACACACACACATACACACACACACACACACACGCGCGCGCGCGCACGCGCGCGCGCTTGTTTGTGTCACATTGGATGATGCTGCCTATGAATCATACTCCTCGCTCTTTCTGCAACCCGACAGGTTTAAAATAGTGAGTGTGGCTGGACCGGTACATGGTGAGATTTGTTTAGGGGGGCATTACGTGGCACCGTGCCTGCCCTCCCCTCCCTGGGAGACCCCCACCCTGCTGCAGCTGGAACAAGGTTGTCCCATAGTGCATGCAGTCATGTTGTGCAGCAGAAGCTCACAGTGAGAGGAGAGTATGCTACATGTAGGGGTCAAGATTCTGTGGGGGTTGCTCTACCTCCTAGAACATGCCTGCCTGTCTGTGTGTGTGTGTGTGTGTGTGTGTGTGTGTGTGTGTGTGTGTGTGGGTCTGTGTGTGTGGGTGTGTGTGTGTGTGTGTGGGTGCTCTACCTTCTATAACACGCCTGTAAACGACAGACATTAAATGCCAGGGGGTTGACGTGCGGATGTTGTATTATCTGTGGGAGGGGTTTATTTTCTGTAATGTCAGCGACAGGATTTTCCAAGTGTTGATTTGTGGACGGGGTTGTGGTTTCTCAGGTAGGAGACAGGAGGGGAAGCCACGGCGGCCAGACTACAAATTTCAGAAGAAACCACCTCGCACAAAGGGGCGCCAACGGGCTGGGGGCTTTGAGGAGGGAGTTCATGATGGGGCAGCTCTCCCCATCGGCCGGAAAGGGGGCCTCATGCGCGTCAGTGCCTGATGAAGCTCGTGACCAAAGTGCATCAGTTGTCTCGATCGAAGGAATGATTGAGATGCCGTAGAAACAAATAACAAAGTTGTATATGTATGTGAATGAAGTCACTATTAGAGTTACCTCATAGGCCTTATTTACGTTTGCTAGTCAACAAAACATTGAACATCGAAGTCTGCACCAGAGCTTTTGGGATGACATAATTGCAACAAAATTCAAGCATTTACAGGGTATTTAGCTGATTTATTGCTGAGGCCTTTTTGGCCCGAACGGTCTTTACAAGTCAGAACAAAGACTGCCAGAATAGGCCATTGCTGACATGCACCAAAATTCCCGCGTGAGCTTCTGAATGGGCAATTACTTGATCACTGCTTGGCTCTGCACCAATTTGTAGTACAAACGTTATAGACGGGAACGCTGCGTGATACTCAGCACACACTTTTTATACCACTCACTGCATGACTTTGGTTCCTGCCAGCCTGCTTGGCAGAATGAAGTGATACTAACGCTAACTGTATATCATCTGGGCTTTCCGACTTACTCCAGAGCAAAAATAACCCTTTCGAAAGCTGGCTTGCATTTGTTAAGTTAGTCTTGAAGACACGATAAGGCAAAAGCAGAACCGTAACGCTAGGGAAACAATGGCAGGTATAGGTCTTAACCCCTTGTACACCGACCTTTCGGTTAGCACCTTAATGTCATTTCTGCCCGCGGATGCTACGCGAGATGGCATACGGGGCATGCCACAGAATCACTTGGGCCTTCTCATCTGCCCACTCACGTTTCATTCTTCTTATGCTGTTGCACACTCATTTCAAAAACTGGAAACAAGAGCCAAACTCTAATCAGATGATCCTTTCCATTGCACTTGAACCGCTCCCCCTCCTCCACCATACCTATCCACATATATTCCATGGACTGCATACACCTCAAACCTTGCAGCCTACTGTTCACCCCCGCCCCCCACACACACACACGCGCGCGCGCGCGCGCGCGCGCGCGCGCGCGCGCGGGGTCCACCCAGACAACACCCTGCCGACCCTGTCCACCTCTGCCTGTCGAACCCACGCCCTATTTTACCCTTGTACCGCGGTAAGCATTCCTTCGTCTTCTCCATCAGTCCATCTTTCTTCTTCCACAACCACCTCCCCAACACCTGGTGATGATGTCAAGGCCTGGATGAGGCAAAGGAAGGAACCAGAAGGAAAAGACCGCATCTTGCAACTAGCACCCCTAAAAACCAACCTAATCACATAGCTCTACTGCCTGGAAGCATGCTGTTCTTGTCAAGCCAAGTAACAATGAATACACATAAACAATGCTTGTACTAATAGCCGTCTCTACGGACGGCAACAGAATACTACTTCGAAAAAGAAAATGCAAACTCGACAGGTGAGAGATATACAACACAGACTCCGGTAAGGCAACCTTATCAGTAGCGATTGCGCTGCAATTTCTGAGCCTGAACGGCAAGTACTTGCAGGAAACTAACGATGCAAAGAAACCGTCATATCCTTCACAAGTTTTGGCAGCTTTGAGACAACTCTCGGGACCCCCACACTTTCAAGCCGTGGCTCTTGAATAATGGACGAAGTACTAATTACCACGAACAGAACACGATTGACCAGCAGTAGCAGCTTCCATCAGACGGCCTTCAGAGGCACAAAAGCCTCACATGCTGTTTCAGGAATGTTCTTCATTTCCAGACCCAGGAATACATCGCCTTCACCTTCCCAGACCACATACTTTGGGGTAAGCTTCACCAATCATTCCTCGCGAACTCAGTACGCACGCCCTCTCCCAAATGTATCCAGTATCCCGAAAATCGAAAAGAATACTCAGGACTCGCCCTGGTCTGGCAAAATCTCCCCGAGGAGCTTCAGGTAAGGACTTATCCGTAACTAGGCCTTTCTAAAATTAAGACGATTGTACTCATTGTGGGGGGAACACTGCAAACATGCTGTCATTTGGGACACCGTAACATGATGCTCATTGCCTTCCTAGATCACTCAGGCCTGAGGTAGCAATGGCAAAATGGAAAGGCAGTGGCCAAAGAGGCCCTGCTGCAATCCTCAGCAAGCCCGGGGTCATGGAGGGGAAATCAAGACATGTACGTCTCCAAGTCCATGCGCCAACACAGACCTGCTGAGATTGGCCAACCCTCCACACCCGTCACACCCTTATTTTCCACAACGTTCATGTGGAAAGGGGTGCAATAATGCTTACACAAAACTCAAGCGTACATCAATTCAAAACAGGCCTTAGCCCAACCTGATGAACAGTGATTGGTTAACATCCTCTTCTCTCTCTCTCTCTCTCTCTCTCTCTCTCTCTCTCTCTCTCTCTCTCTCTCTCTCTCTCTCTCTCTCTCTCTCTCTCTCTCTCTCTCTCTCTCTCTCTCTCTCTCTCTCTCTCTCTCTCTCTCTCTGCCTGGATGTGTGCCATCTCCCCCCTTGCTGCACTTAATGAACGCTGTCTCGAGAAATGCAGTTCAGTCAATCCAGCCGGGCAGGCAACAAATATCGCTGCTGCTCATTACCAACAGATAGGGGCACCCACACAGTAAGTTAGGCACCCACAATCATGAGACAGGCACCCACACTCTTTTTCACAGCAGACTAATCACCACCAACACATTGTAACACTGCATGAGACTAACAGCATGTTTGCAAAACGCTGTCCCACAGCATTGAAATTTTATGGGCGTGTCCACAAATTTCCTAGATGGCATGAACCTGTGTGAGTGCCCCGGCTTCACTAAGTGCTTTTGCAGTTTTAAAGTGTTGTTGGACAGATGAATGTAAGCCTAAATCCCTAGACTCCCCAAAAAGTGTGGATTATCAACTTCTGCATGCTACACCAAAACTCTCCAATCAAATTGAAGGAGATGAGGCATAGCATTTCCGTTGAAAATAGCACTTCTTAGAGTCTAGTTCAAAGACTAATGCACACGTCAAGAGAATGCATATCGTACGGGCAGGTCGGTAGGGCAGAGAACCACCAGAGGTGCGCCTCTTTCAACCACCTTAAGACAGCCTTTGTCCCTGGTTTCCAATTGGAAGGGAATCTTGAAGAGCTCCTGCCAGTCAGCACTTAAGATACAAATGACAATTTGCAGAAGGCAGAAATAAAAAACCACAAAGCAACTGCCATGACTGGGGATGGGCCCCAAAGATGCTCAGAACAGACTGCTGAGAGCTGCCAACGGACGTCAAAAAGGGATGGTCATGTGTGTGTGAAAACATCTGGCTGATAGTAAGCACATGAGAGAATGCTTGAATATGTAAGAGGATGCCTGAATAAGAATGTCAAGGCTGAAGCAGGCTTGATCATAGGACAGACACCTCTGCCTTTCAGGCCGTAACAACAGATGATAGGGGCATTGCCATCCTCAATGTGTCATAAATTGGCCCAATTGTGCCTGAGGCCGCTGAAGGGCTCCGCCAAATGTTGCCCATCTCCCAAGCCTCCAGTCGCTCGACACGTGCTGTGCCTCCATAGGCAATAAGATCAATCCCCGCGTCCGCATTAGGAGGAGGAACCCCACGGTACACCCGTGTACTGAGGACTTCCCCAGTGCTGAGGTACACTTCTACACAGGAATGGTCCAGGAGAACCCGCATCTACACTCCCCCAGTCCCAGTCTCCATGAGAAGCTACTCCAGCATCACCAAGCAGCCTTCAACACAGCTTTTCCACTCAAAAATCCTTGCAAGGTCGTTGCCGTGTCTTTTGCAGGCAAAGAACTGTGACAGACGGATCCTGAGCCCCATTCAGCAGCCAACAATGTCCGCCTTTCCCCAGAGAAACAATCACTCCTCGCTTTCACACCTTCCCCAAAGGCATTTCCCAACTCCATCAGGGGTTGAAATGTTGCAGGGTAAACTAACAATGTTTTTGCAACATTTGCTGACTGTTCCAAAGAGGTTGCACCCTAGAGAGGTCTCCGGGATGCAAGGGCAAGCCTCTGTCGCCCAAGTGCGATGTAATGCCCAATGCCTGCCACCAACTAGAGAACGGGCAGATAGGACGACCAAAGTTCAATTAGGGGTGTACTCCATTCCCAACAAAGATCAGAACAAGTTGAAAGAGTGTTTCCCTTGCAGGGAAGGAATGCGCTGACCCATACCTCCAGGCGCTCTCCTGGACGAAGGTCAACAGGTCCGCCAATGCGCCGTTGCTGTGGCTCGGCATCCTCGTTCTCCCCATCAACCCCTTCCTCAAAAATCGCTGAGAGCTCACTGCTCTCCCAGTCAACCAGTATAGCCACGGAACCTTCCCCACCGGCGTGCCAGGAACGGATGAGAACACCAGCTGCACTCGCAGTGCCCCTGCAAGCCAGCCACAACAGCTCAGCCATTGAACCCCAATTCATATACCACCCAGCAGGGAGGGGGGGGGGGACAGCATTGACAGACTGCAAATTGGCAAGTATAATCAGGCATGCTACTACCAGCCCTGCCGACCCTGCTCAACATAAGGGCCATCCTCAGCATGTACCCTGTTTGGACAACAAACAAGGTTTTGTTTCACTCCACAGGGATTGCACACCAAGTGAAGGGGGCCAACCGCTTCACTTGTTCAGGAGCTCGGGAGAGGAGACTTGAGGGACGCGAATGGGCAAATGGACTTCAAACCATACAATTCACTAGAAAGCATAACCCAGAGGAAACCACCCAGCACATGGGTGCCTGTCAATGTATTTCAAGGCCCAAGGCCAGGGAGTGGATCTCCCAAAATATGGACTCATTTCACCCACCGTCTTGATACTTTCCCAAACCCTAATTCCACTCATTTGGTATTTCTTCCTGAGTGGATATTGTGTGAAGCTGTGCACAGGCCACCAATTTCACCATTACCAAACTTTTCTGTCTGTCTCTAACGCATCCTGCAGGCACATGTTCGAACATGCTGTGTCCCAATCCTCCTTCCATGATGAAAGGTAACCTCACCTCAGAGCAAGCCTGTCCCCTCAATGCAGGATCCAGGATAATCAAACTTCAGCAAAAAGAACGGGAAAAGGGCAGCATACCGGTCTAAGGTGCAGACAATGTCAAGGGCAGGACCAGCAACCCCACCAAGCGGTGTCGAGGTGCCATCCTCAATTTCCAGGTGCATTTGATGGCAGCCCTGGCCTGTCCTCAGCTTTGAGAGCTCGGGAATGGGCTCCTGGATTAGGCGCTCCCCTCGTATATACAACACACGAGGTACTGTCAAGCAGCCGGCATAATTGTAAGAACCAACTTTTCGTCGCTCTTGCAGCCAACCCCACAGCAGTACCCGCCCCTGCAAGGGTAATGAGATAATATCAGGAATCACTTACACCAACGCTAGATACATGGAGAAAACCAAGCCCATCTTTTCCTGCACCATGAATTTGCTGGTTAGAAGTGTCCTCTGTGAAAAGAAACCCGATCTTGCTTTGCAACTTCACTAAAATGTCAATGTAAACAAGTTCTTCTTGGAAGCACACACAGATCCTATCCCAAGGTCATCTGTTTCAGGTGACAATTCATAGCCAGACCCCAACTGGTCGATAGACCAGTCTTCGCACACTCATAGAGCACAAACAAGGGTGCTGCATCCTCCTAACAGCCGAGGGCAGTGTACCTAGACTAAAGAGGAATCCCTTCAACTGTGTGCTGACCCTTCTGTGTCAGGAGATTGCCGGCTATACCTGGGGGTCTTGGAGAGTATTGGGCGCATACAGCACGTCTCCAATGTCCAGCCGGAGTGGCCCTTTTGCCTCCTCTAGCAGGAACCGGCTGATAGTACGGTCATATTGCCCAAGCCAGTACAAGACGGGGTTAGTGGGCGCGTCTGGCGAAATGCACAGGAAGTGGGTGTATCGAGGTTCAGGGATGTCGGGTGGAGGGGCATCTGAAGAAGTTGCCCCATTGCTTTCCGAACGTGCTATGAGCTCTGATACTTGGTCGTTAGCACCACCACCTGAAGAGACTTTGAGGTTGCTAAATTCCCGCTGGAGGCTAGCACCCGTTGGGTCTGCAGGTCTTCCCTGAGAAGACTCCTCTTCACCTGCAAAATTGGGACCGGTGGAGTTGCTGACACTGGGTGGCTTGACCAAAGGGTCCGACGCCTGCACCCATGATAAAGTGACTCAGAAATGCTTGCAGGATTCCCGTGCTCACAACTGACGGGGATCACTCAGTAGGATATCCCCTCAACAATCACCACCCCAAGCCAGTTGACAATAAAAATACAACCTAGATCTGTCATACATCAGGGCTGTTCAGCACCTTATGTTGGTCTGCAGCCGGAGACACAATGTTGAAAGAACCAGACGATTGTCTTCGAGGAACCGCGCTTATCCGAGGCCCGTTGGGTACTCGAGGGAGAGCCACCAACAGCGGACACTCCCACATTGCCCCAGTATCCACATCCTCAGCCTCACAGAGCATCCCTTCATACCGCCAGCCTGCCAACCCCCATTCCACCAGTTAATGCATCTTGCTAGAGGCCATGTCCCCATCTGATAACACCTTCCGGCTTGTAGAGGAAACAATTACCTGGACTCCACTGCTTGATGAGATACACAAAGCCCTAATAATTTTCACAATAGGCAGAATGTCCCACAATCCCAGTGGCAGGAAACAATAAGACAGCCAGCAAGACCCTGGCCCATTTGAACCCAGGGTTGCCAATAATCAAACTGGCAAGTTTAAAAACTGGCAGTACTTGACCACTAAACTCCAGAAATTATGCTGTTCAGAGTATGATCACCAAGCGAGGAAATCCCTGGAAGCAACAACATGTGCAAAGCAGCCATAGCTCAGATAAGCAGCAGCATCAGGTACACTATACGGCTGCGCCAGAGATGTACCCACTCTACATACTAATCTGCGACACCAGACATTGCTTGTCTGTAACCCCGCCTTGCAGAGACCACATAGAACACATGAGCCAAATTCGGGCCCCTCGGCAATGAGGTCAGACACAATGTACACGAAGAGCCAAGACCACCCGAGCGGCCCAGATGGCCATTTGGGTGATAATTTATCAACAGTGCCAGTGTCCCCTGATGGATGTCGCTGTGCATGTCATGCATTCTACTCAAGGGGGCAATGCCATGCCCAACAGGACATGACACCAGTGCTATTTCCATTTGACTAGCCAGAGACAAAGTACATCCACCGCAATTGCGGTCTTGCAAAACTGTGAACATTGTCAAATGAAGATGTATGGCAATGCTTGCTGAAGGAAAGACCCTAACGCATTGTCAAACACGCCAACATTGCCTTCCACGCCTTCTCATAAATTGCATGGCTGAACCCTTTTCAATCTAGGGGCAGCATGCACCGCACATTATAAACTCAGGCGGGCAGCTTAGCCACACTAACGAGAGCAACGGCCACCTACAGCAATTTTGCCCCACCTTTCAAACTAGGGGTGGGTAGGGTTGTGGGTTGAGATATGATTGATGTTTGTGGGCAGTCTTACTCGCTACTTTGCCCTCAACATAATTGGAATACCGGGGAACAACACCCCTTCACAAGGTGGTAGGAGTGGGACTCCTTTGTTGCATGCTTCCTCAACCTACACTAGACCGCTGATCTGTCTAAAGATGCAACTGTGAGGAGAAGACTGACAAATAGAAGCCGAAGTACTCCGGTGTTCTCCCTCTAAATTGTGTTAAGGTCAGGAGTGACTGGCCGAGTCGGGGCCAAGAATCCTGGCCAGGACGCATGGCTCATCCGTCTTTCGCCCTGGTCATTCTGGAAATGGCGGCCATTGCCACTCTTACTTGCCAGTGATGAAGGCTTCTCTTGGGTCATAAGGTCAGGGGCAGTAAGGAAAGTTGCAGAAGTGGAATAAGTTGACCTAAGATAGTGGAGTCATGTGAAATGCAGAGCAGGCCTGCAAACTCACCAGCATGAAGGTCTGCAGATCGATAAATCATTATTGCTCCGCCTCTGCCTTTCAAGCCTGATCCGAGGAGCATCCCCCACTCTATGTGCCCATCTTGACCCTTGAATTCAAATATGTATGGATCGCGCCAACCTACCAGCGGCATCGCTGAGGGCGGAAGCGACAAGAACGGCTCTGGATGTTTACTCCAAACCCTCAAACTCGCTCCATCTGCACAAGCCAGCCCTTACCACTTAAAATAAGAAAACCAAAATGTACTTTCGCAGGTAAATAAAGGACCGGAGCTTATGGCATATCAACAAAACTAACGCAAATACCAAAACTCAACACCCGCACCAGAGAAACAGAAATATGTCGGCTATATGTGTCGTTCTCTGGTAGCCAAGTCATTAAACCCAGCGACAGGACCGTTTCTCCATATGCTATATCTTGGAGTGCTTACGGAGCTTATGGCAGACCACCAACGTAAATTGCAGGGACACTCATATGAAATCAACGCAAAGATGGTCAGCAGTCGTCACCCAAACTTTCCCCATCCCAAAATCCACATGGGCATCCGGGGAAAATGCGACATGCGAACCCACGCCCACAAGTGGGACCCCTGGGAAATCCTTTGCCCGATATCAGCACATTTGAGTCATAATCAATCATTGTTGCTGCCAGAGTCCCCACTTTTCAATGCACATATGTGTACATAGGCACACAGGCACGAGCGGACATGCTCTGCTCTGCATGAACTCAGGAAAATCTTTGTGATACCAAGTACCCCCAGCCACTGGAATCCAACATAAGCACTTTCCCATCAGAACATGCCGAGTTTTAAGCATGCATACTTCTGAAGCAACCCACCAAAAGTGACCTCTTAACAGGCTTGAAGCACATGCAGGTGAGTATAGGAAGCCCACATCATAGTGAGCAGTCACAAGAATGAAGCATCCCAACCCAACATGGCTTCAGTTGAAAGCATCACGCACGTACACACACACAGACACACACACACACACACACACACACACACACACACACACACACACACACACACACACACACCCACCCACACACACACACACACACACACACACACACACACACACACACACACACACACACACAGCGTGCGTGCGTGCGCGCGCACGCATGCAGGGGAGGGGAAAGGAGGGGACCAATGCCACACCTTGAGGCTTAGCAACCAACTGTGACTCAATGAAGGGCAAATTCAAGTCACAATCTGCTGGAGGCAAAACGCCGCACTCGGGGTTCGATCGTAAGCGGACTCCAGTGTACAATATAGTAGGTGTCCCATCAGTGTCAACAACAGCGCATCCTGAAAAGCACCCATCTGCATCTAGGCTGCCCTGGGTTGGGCTCAAGGCTACAGGGAGATGCTCCCAATTCACCAAGTCCTTGCTCGAAGCATGTCCCCACACGATGCCAAAATCCCACTCGCAGCCATTCTCTATATGCTGATAAAACCTGCATAAAAAACCGCCCCAAATTCACATGTACTCGTGACCCGGTGCATGGTCCAAATTCTTGAAATAAAGTGCACTTCACCTTACAAGAGTTTTGAATGCTACCACACACTCTTGAAATTTCAACCATGCTGTTTACAGCTGTTCACAATCTTTTTACAAAAGTTTTTTAATGCTAACACACACTCTTCAAATTTCAACCATGCCGTTTACGCACAATCTTTCTGTTCACAATCTTTTCACGAAAATATCTCCTTACATACATGACAATGAGGCTTTGTCGGGGAAACCAAGTGTCTATGGGATATCAATAAATAGTGAGATTCTTATAAGATCCAAAAGACAATTTATCAGACCGTTGGCTGACAGGCACATTTTAAGACTCTGGCAGGTAGTTTGTAACACACACGTGTTCGTTGTTTTCAAGTCCGTATGTGTACTTTCCCAACCCACTTCAACTCCCTTTGCCAGTGCCACTCCTTCCATAGCACAGAATGACACCATGCTCCCCTTCGACTCTCATCCTTTGAATGCCCGAAGCCACTCGAGTCTGCCGTAGATTTTGTGGAGTCCTAATCTCACTTGGCATAGCTTGATGGCTACTGCCAAAGTTAGCACGAATAGCCAATACTAAAACTCCCACAAAAGAAACTTCTGTCTTGACAGTTCAAGAATGCACTCTCACAGGAGCACGAGTGTACCACCAGAAGCAATGCTATCTGTACTGTCGAGATGCCACATGCATTGCTATGTCTATAGTGAAAAGTGCAGCCCTTGTTGCTGGTTTTGATACTGCAGCATCGTCTCTCTTAAGATTCAGGACCTCAAGTGGGAAAACATCGTCAAACAAAAGCCTGGTTGGTTGGATATGTTCCACTGACCAGACTATACTGTGATCTCTCACTTCCAGCTCCTACCGGACATGGAAAAGAAGATACTCTAACAGAACAGGTAAATGTGATACACTCCACCCCCACCCGACCGGGATATCGGACGGTTCCCGAGCCTTGCAGATTCACGTCTTCGTACATTCTTCATACAAAACATTAATAATACATTGAGTGAACTCAAACAGCATAAGACCGGCGGTTGGCACAGCCGCACGAATGAAATCAGAAAAACTCTGCCGTCAGCCTCTTCACCGCCACGCCATCTTCCCGAGCGTACCACCCTCAACATGGCCTTAAATTCCATTCTTCCAAAACCCATCCCTTTTGACCTCTAAAATTCGACTGCCTCATAAACAAACGAAAGTAAAATAGCTCAGTGAAACACCAAGACTGGCGCGAGGATACTCACAGGTGGTACTTCCCGTTATGATATAAAGGGCCATTTGGATCATTCATCCAGCCTTGTCGAGGCGCAACATGGTAGGAAGGCTGGTCAGGGTCCCTTTCAATATTGCTAGAGATCTCAAGCATTATATTCACTTCCTCTTCGAAGCTCGGGGAGCCTGGGAAGCCGACTCCCTCAGCCCTAAGCTGGAATCTCCTCCTGCACCTCCTATAACTAAATCTTCGGCAACGTCTCTGACTTCCCCGAAATAATGGGCGGGAGCCAGGATGTATGCTGACTGTCACCATGTAGCTGTACACATGGCCACAATGCTGCTATAGGGAACTCAGAAATCTTCCTGCGGCCTCATCCCCCACGATGACCCGATCCCACCCCGTGCAGCCGAGACCCTTAAAACTTAACCTTTTTAATAGCGGCAATAGTATAACTAGAGTCGCATTGATGCAAGAAAAATTGTATGGCAGGAAACAAGCGGTGTCAAAGGCGCCGTGGGGGCGCTTGGAAACAAGGGACTATGGATGAGTGAACACGTGACCCGGTAGAAAATTGATCCGACCGTGCGAAGAAGGTGAGCGTGGATGGGTCACTGTGTTAATAGAAGCGAAGCGAAGAGCACATGGCAGAGGATAATCGAAGTCTTACGGGTATTGTGTCAGATAAAAATAATGACGTAGAACGAGAGGCAGTCGGGTGGCCCATTTTGCGAACCGAAAAGGAGCATCCACCTGAGTTGCCGTCTCCCAGACAGGTTGAACCTGTGACATTTTTGTCTCATGGGCTTGGCGTAAATTGTGGCCTTGAGCTGTTGGGATCTTGCATAGTGCTGTTTGTGCGGGTCTGAAGCAATTTGCGAGTCCTGTATTCGGATCACACGCATTCAGAAGGGATACCGTAACCTTGGCAACCGCAGTTTAACCTTCTCCTGCGAAATCTTGGTACATATGCTTCCCAGAAGCTCGTTCACCATTGCTTCGCTCAGCAACTTCCCGTTGCTGTCCTTATGATGGCACGGCTTGAGGATCCTCGGAACTTCAAGTTTCTAAAATTTAGATTTATAAATCCAAAGGTTCAAAGCCCTTGTATAAAATGAGGATATGGTTCTTTTGTAAATTGTATTGATACTATTGTCCTAGTAATCTTCCCGAGCGATCTTGGACCGCCGAGGTGTGCGATGCTGCTTCTTCAGTCATTGAGACAGGCCTATGTCTTAATCTGCCTCAAGAGAAGGTTGCACATTGCAGACAGACCCCTTCTTTTTTGATCTTGCAGAATAATGTGGGTAGATGCCAATGGGTTTGACAGGAACTTGTTGTAGTGGCCAAATAAACGCAGATACTTAGTGTGACGCATCTCTGCGTGTGCGTCCATGCACACATAGAGGGAGAAAGAATAGAGACGGGCAGGGGGAGAAGCAGAGAGGGAGATGGGGCGGGGGGGAGGGAGGAAGAAGAAAGAAGATTGCACTCATTACTCAAAAAGTTTACCGGCAGACTGCAGGCCCTTGCTGTAGGCCTCCACCTGCAATGGCTTTGATTTCAAAGGGGCCTTTGCATTACCTGCCTGGTTTATATGCGTACTTGCTGCCACACAAGGTTGGTGTTGAGGTTGCAGGTATGCTGAGGCCCCTGTCTATGCCTGTGATTAGAAGCATCCCCGTGACGTTTGTGGTTGTCGGCTTAGATTTCCAAGATGCTTGCATTACTGTCTACTGTCGACCATAGGCATGCTTGTTTCCCCAAGCGTATTGCAGACATTGCTATACGCGATGGCTGCGTTCCCCGCCAGTGCATGGGCCAAATGCTGTGAAAGCACCACCTGGGCTTAGCAAGGGGACCCAAAGTCAGGGGGCCATCTGACCCCCTCTCCCTGCTGGTTTTGCACTCATCCTGAAACCAGTTGTTTGCAACATCCATTGCGAGAGCCAGATATGGATCAAGAGGGGTTTTCGATTTCAACTTGAAAGCCGATACCATATGTACAGCGTGGAGTTGGACCTACCAGCTACCTTCAACTTCCACCGACTAATCAACGTGGTCTATGTTGACCCATACAAGGGAAAGCGCCACCCCCACCACCCTTCCCACGAAAGCTAGCATAAGCCTGCCCCCTACATGGTCAAGGGCGCAGGCGCCAGGCCGAATTCACACACACACACACACACACACACACACACACACACACACACACACACACACACACACACACACACACACACACAGAGAGAGAGAGAGAGAGAGAGAGAGAGAGAGTGAGAGAGAGAGAGAGTGAGAGAGAGAGAGAGAGAGTGAGAGGGGGGGGATGGAGAGAGAGAGAGAGAGAGAGGAGAGAGAGAGAGAGAGAGAGAGAGAGAGAGAGAGAGAGAGAGAGAGGAGAGAGAGAGAGTGAGAGAGAGAGAGAGAGAGTGAGTGAGAGAGTGGAGAGAGAGAGAGAGAGAGAGAGAGAGAGAGAGAGAGAGAGAGAGAGAGAGAGAGAGAGAGAGTGAGAGAAGCAGAAAGCACATCAAATGAAAAGGACTCAAATATTATAGTAAGGGATGGTCAAACAACGTCATATTACTCCCGCCCCAGCCTGGGCACTGTTCCCAGAAAATGCTGAGATCTAGGTTGTGCAGGTACAACTTAGGCTGCGCCCCAACCGCTCTCCCCTGAGTAGTTTTTCAGCTGAAATCAGCCTTTCTCGGCCTACATTTTCACTGAATTTAATATCTCTTTTACTTATATCAGTATATCATATTTTGCTTACGTACAAAGATTGTCGTGTTCTTCAGCAGCATGCAGTCTTCCATATGCAGTAATTACTACGTCAATGTGTTTACACCATATCCTGCTGTATACTCCATGTACTGCTTTTGCTACTGGGAAAGTTGGGGGGCAGATGCACTTTCAAGAGTAAACTATAGAAGATCAGTACCTATTGATCTACCGCTAATTATGCTACTAAGCACAAGTATACAGAGAGTCTAAGACTCCGAATTAACACGAGCATTGGGGACCCCAATTTGCCTGAGACTGATATATTTCACTTTTCCTTTAATTTGGGGTCCCCGATTCGGGGGTATCGCATGATTACGCGAAGTCTGTTGGACTTTCGGCTTGCACTACGATAGAATCAGGAAGACGGCCGATAAGGGCCGCGCTTCGGCAGCCGCGTGCAGTACAGAAACCCTAAGGCTCAGCACTTAGTCTAAATCCCGCTTTGGAACGACGCCGTCCCAGGAGAAGTCCCTGCTTACGGAGGGCTACACCTGAGGAAAAACCATATTCCGGGCTTCAAGTTATACCTGAATGGTTTTGGCATAGCCTCTGTGCTGTACAGTTATGTTACGCTACGAATTTTGTCCGCGACTTCGTACCGGTGGAGTTTATCGGACCTACTGGCCGCAATAGGAGGGGAAACTTCGCAACACATTGGCAAACGTTGCAAAATACAAGAATAAGCCGTTCTTGGATGGCATCGTGCCGCGGGAAATAAGGTAACTGGCAGGTAAGCGTGTTTTCCGTGCTTCAGAGATTCGGTGATTCCGTCTCTTTCGACAAATCACTGCGCTTGTACGCTGGGATCGAGAGAGATATTTTATAATTAAATCATATCCTGCAGTTTTGTGAGATTCAGGCATCTGTTTTGTATGATATCCGTCTTTCTCTTGGCAAGTCTACTGGTCCAATGTTTAGGAGTAAGCTTTTCCTCACCCACCACATGTTTTCAATCATTTCGAATCCTATACATATGGTAATACTTTGGACGTAGCTTTGGGGGAGTCCTTGGTCGCTGTGGCTCTAAATCAAGATTTTCATTTTGTGATAAACCATATTCAGACCCATGACGCTGGGAGAATGATTGGGGTGCAGGAAGGGGCTCTTGAAAAAGAATGATTTTTGCATGACTTGTCATGAATGGTGAAAATTCTGGCGCCGCGCATGATATGGCTTAAACTCAAGGTGTGGTTCATACACAAGTATTGGACACAACGTGGGAGACCAGTACAAATTGCCTGGCCCAGAATCTAGTTGGTTGCCATGAATCTTCCATTTTAAGGAGTCATGACGTCCAGTGTTGTTGCCGCAGCAGAGCATTTGCAATAGGAGTTGGGCACAAGAGTGAGACATTGTTGGGCTTGCAGGTGGGGCAAATGCATCAGAGATCAGGCCGGACGAGAGTAATGAAACCTTGGGAGCAGCCCCGGATGCTGCCAGGGCCGGGTATGTCACATCCATTTGTCACATTCATGTGCTGTATGGGTGCAATGACTGGGGTAGTGGGAGGAGAGTGTGTGTGTGTGTGTGTGTGTGTGTGTGTGTGTGTGTGTGTGTGTGTGTGTGGTGTGTGTGTGTGTGTGTGTGTTGGGGGGGGTTGTGGTGTGTGTGTGTGTGAGAGAGAGAGAGAGAGGGGGGGAGAGGGAGAGACACACACACAGAGAGGGGGAGAGAGAGAGAGAGAGAGAGAGAGAGAGAGAGAGAGAGAGAGAGAGAGAGAGAGAGAGAGAGAGAGAGAGAGAGAGAGAGAGAGAGAGAGAGAGAGAGAGAGAGGGGGGGGGGGGGGAGGGAGAGGGAGAAGGGAGGGAGGAGGGAAGGGAGGGGAGGGAGGGAGGGAGGGGG
>KV908444.1:197113-207113 GCA_002005505.1 Botryococcus braunii
GGTGTAACTCCGATGTTTGGGGTTCATTTTGGGGTGCTGTAGATCAGTGGGAATTGTAAGGAGAGCAATGTCGATCCTACACAGGCAGCCGACATGCTGTCGCCGACATCCATTTTCCACTGGACATCGGTTGCAAGCACTTTGCATGAGGAGCCGCACCCCAGAAATGTGGCCATTCAAGGTGAAGCCGTAGCTTCTGCTATTTAGCTCAGGACTGTAAAAAACTTCTTTCCAGGAACGTAAAAAACTTCTTTACTAGCAAAGCCATAGCTTCTCCTGTTTACAGCTGAGAACTGTAAGAAACTTATTTGCGGGTACTGAAGTAAACCAACGGAAATCAAGAAGAATTCCGCGAAGGGCGGTTCTAGCAGCACGTAGCCGTTTTTACCGAGTATGCAATGCCAGTTTACACGCCTGAAGTCAAGCAGGTACTGGCACAGCATGTGTCAATTGAACGCACATTGCACGTGCAGGTGGAGAAAGTAGATATGATCACAGGGATAACCTGTTAGTCCAGTTGTTCCAGAACGCAGTTAGAATGCCTGGCTTTTAGCAGTCTGGTGGAATATATTTGGTCTGCATTCTGACCATTTGTACGGGTCTGTCCTCCGCAGGAGAGTCCTTTGACGACGGATTGAGGACGCTAGAAATGGCCCCACCTCTGCACAATGTGGAATGCTGGGATGAGCTTGGAGATGACTGGTTGGATAGTTTTGCAAATTCTGAGTTTTTGAGCAGTCCTCAAGTATTAATCGAGGATTCTGCAAGTCAGGCGAGTGACCTCGATTCATTTAACACCTTAAGGGGCTGGCTAGCAGGAGAACATTTGATGAACCCTTGGCAAGTGAATGGGAGAAAAATCTTGCAGATAACACTAACAATCATCAAGACACCTGTCTATGAATAAAGTTTCCACATGAGCACTCCTTCAGCCCCCGACTCCACAAGCGTGTCCACTTCAGGCTGAAAATGTATATTTTCCCGTCCATTTTTACAAGTGATCTTAACGACAATTGTCCAGGGTAACCCATCAAAAGATCACGAGAACCACATCCCACCTTGCAGCATACGATGGCCTCACTTTAAAGACTTCAACTCGACTCAGCCCAGCTAGGAACAGGGGAAAGCAGATTATCGTGTAACACTAACGATCGGCTTGTGCTGACAGATTCAATTCGAGGAAAGCAGTGCACGTCTTCGCCAAGCAACAAGATTCTTAAGTGAAGACATGCCCCTCGATGACTTTGTCAACCATTTCCATGGCATGGATCCGCACCACGGTACTTAAAAGCCCTGAATGCGGAAAGTGCGTCTCCTCCATAAGGTGGGAATGGGAATAGACCACCTAGAGAGGCACAGCGACTTCCCTGTTCCTAACAAGAACTCCATGTTGGCAACCCCAACAGAACAACAGACAACCAAAGGGTGCTCCACAATTTTTGATGACTATCTTGCGGAGAACAACATGCAAAGGAAAAAAAAAAAAACAAACGTGTCATCCAATGTGTTCCGGCGCTGCTCTAAGCATATGCTTGCGAAGTGTGAAGTGGACAGGCAACTGCACGTTGAGACTTGACGTTATTCAGAAAGCAGGGAGGGGCGGGACACCCCCCTCTTTGACGAGTGGGGAGGGAGGGAGGGAGGGAGTGTCAAGTCATGAACCCGAAGACTTGAAATTCATCTCATCCATTGTAGATTGCGAGCCAGCAAGACCTATGACACCTGGATTCCAACGGAAAAGCATATCAAAGGTATATGTGAATCCTCCTGCTCATAGAACCCCAGGAATGGGGGTAACTTGGGCTCCAATACTGTAATGTCAGGGCCAAGTGGTGAAACCTGTCGTGCGCAAAAGAATCCCCCACCAAGGCGCCGCTTCCCTTCTGGCCGAGAAAGCACTGTTATTGAAGCCTCAGCGGCAACCCCGAAACCCTCCGAAAGACCTCTTTCTCAAAAGCCTACCGTCATCTACACTAGCAAGGTTGGCCTAGCTGAAGAATTGCGGGCACAGGCCTACCCCGTAGTTGTAACCTGCATGGCGCTTCCAAGTGCACTTGCAAAGAAACCCCTTGCAGAACTCACATCGATATTCCACTCATCTGACCGACTTCTGACTTGCATGCAGCAGCAGAACACCTTCGTTACGTCCATCCTCGCATTCTGTGAGCACTTAACAGCTGGACTTCTCACCAGGAACCCTTTGTGGGCAAGGCATAGGAAGTGTTCTTCATTCGAGGGGCTCAACAAACACAGCACTTGACACCTCTCAATGAAACATGATCAAATGGGAAGGAAAAAAGTTCAAGGACACGGACCCTGCAGAATCGCATGATCGTCCTTCAAAAGAGAGAGAGAGCAGGAAAACTTAGTCACAAATCACTTCTCAAACTGCAACAATGATCCAACATCAGGTCTCTATTGGTCCGTCTGCTGTGCTTGAAGAATTTGTTGTAATGCGTTTTGCTCCTTTGGCTTCAATCGAGAAACCACTTGTGTGACGACCTGCACATACGCAAAACATTGCCTGAGAGACTGGGATGCCGCTACATGGCACTGGTCACACCCACAGAGCACGGCAGACTGTTCACTCCCACCAATATGCTCGCCATGCTACAAACGTTGCCTGCTATGTAAGTTCAACAGTAAGGTAACAAGCTTGTAGTCAACCTTGCAAAAGGAATATTCAGTTGCTGATTGCCATACGGCTTTTTATGCAAAAGTAGCACCCTGAAAAGATGGCAGGACCATCAACTTGGTTTAATATACCATACAAGACCCAGGGCACAAGCATCCTCACAGTCTGCTTTACATACACAAAAAGGTTTGCACAGATAAATGGAGATCATCTCACCGGCTGAAAGCAAGAGCCGGCCATTCCACAACAACCGACATAGACCCCGGGCCCTTCACACACAAACAGAAAAGCCAGCCACGGCTTGCAAAATGACAAAAATTGACTTGCATCTGCCTTGCAAATGAGATCCCACACCAGCACATAGAAAGGTGATTAAAACGGCAAGGCGGAGAAAAGTACTAGAGAAGGGAGTTGACTGCCGTGAACAGTAGATCGACAGTATGCCATTCAATATCAGGCAATACCTCTGGTCGCATATTGGCATGCATTTGTTGCAAGACCACAGCCATCCGCTTTGCCACATCAGCTTCGACGAGGTCTGTGCCTTTGGCAAGGATGCGAGCAAAGATGGCAAAGATGACATGTAAATTACTGTTATCTCTACCCAGCACCCTGCACAAACAGACCACCATGGAAGGTTCAGTACCACAGACTCTGCGACAGCTGAACCTCTAGTCTTGTCTGCATGGCAATGTCACAATTGCAGCACAGCAAGTCCACCCACTCTCTTTTCTGGCCGGTGAATGGGACTGTACCTGGTGTCTCCCTTTTCCACAAGCCGCAACAACTGGTCGTGTACGATGCGAGCTTCCACCGTGTCGTGGGTCAGCGGCAGCATCCTCAGCCATGTGGAAGCCAGATTTTCATCTGCAATGTTACTGTGGTACTCCAAGACCTTACCAAGAGAGGACGCGGCATTATCAGTGACATTACCTTTCTCCTCGCTCCTGCACACCCCGGAAAAGGCACCGCCCCTCTACTGTGATTCTGTCCACAACTTCAGCATGGCCGGTCAGAGTGCATTTGTCCTGGCACAATCCTTTTATCCCAGCTCTGCAAATCCCGCACATTGGTAATGCATACAAACCTATACCACCATGGGAAAGGTTTACTCCTGCCCCTTAGAGCCGCAGGGCTTTATTCATAATTATAATAGTTATAATAATTATTATTATTACCATTACCATTACCATCATTATTATTAGTATTATTATTATTAGTATTATTATTATTATTATTAATATAAATATTATTATTACTATTATTAACCCAAAATCATGAAGCAAGCTTGTTCGCCCCTTATCTTCTCAGTCTTATGTCCTTGTCAACCATAGTGGGTAGACCCACCATGTAATCTCCTTTCTCACCATCCAAAGGCACGTCTACCTTCAGAAAAGGGGAGGGGGGGAGGGGTGGGGAACGGGAGCCACCTGGCATCTGGCTGTGAAAGGATGTCAACCATCAGTTGTAATGCAGTCTGAGCAATGGACTGGAAAGCTTCAGGCCGGTGCTGGGCAAGGACACCCAAGCCATAGACAGAACACTGCCGCAAATTGGCGTCGGGATCGCGGCAGCCCTGGACCAAAACCTCTACCAAGTGTCCCATATACTTCTGTGAGCCTGCATGCCGAGGCCCCACGCCAAAGTAATGATATAGAAAGAAAGATATGGAAGTGTCTCTACCTACCCCTCCCCCCCCTGCTCTCTCTCCCTCCCCCTTCTCCAACTACCCCCCCACCCCCGGGTGCATGCGTGCGCGCATGCACACACACACACACACACACACACACACACACACACACACACACACACACACACCTCCCACATATGCACACATCCTGTCGCCTCAAGAGGCATTTGAGCTGCGGTCCACCTCAACCAAAGTATCCAAAGCTGCTTCCAAAACTATTGTGCAACAAGGCGAGGAGACCTTCTCTTGGGGCATCGCCAGGAAACGAGAAGAAAACCAATAACCAACTTTGAAGACAGCAGCTAGGAATACAGCATCTGTTTGCTAGGTCGCAGTGCACAAAACAGCGGGTACTTACATGCGGCAGAGTGCTCCAGAATGTCATCGACTATGCAAATGCCTACTCGCCGCTCTTCAGAGGAGCGCGAAGCATCTAATAGAGATCCCAATTTGGGCATCAGGTAGTCCATCAGATAGAGAGCAGAGTCTCCATAGTTTCTCAAAACCGCTGTCAAGCATGCTGCCAGTCCATCCAGCAGTTCTTCCTCTTCCTCATTCTCCTCCTGCACCAGCAACCGGTCAGAAAAGCCTGTCACGTGAGGGCGTTCCTGATGAGCATCGGTTGGCACAACATGACTGACCCGCTTCTTATGCCCAGCAAATTTAGCAACTTAAGAATTTGCAACTAAAGAAATTTGCAAATCTAACAGCAACTTAAAAACTTTGAAAACGTCTTATCGTCACTGTACCTGGAGAGCCTCTGCTTCTTCTTCATCAAAATCTTCTGCCTGCTGTCGTTTCAATCGGTGCGTGCGACGAAGGGCGCTCTCATCTAGAATAGCGCTTAATCTGTCAAAAGCCAACGACAGCTGATCAAGAGTAAGGAGCTGTGGAGGGCTCCCCATCATGCCAATTATATCCTCCAAAGAATCCAGCATGCAGACGAGGCACTCTGTGTCAGGCTCCTGTATCGCAGATGCTCTGGTTCAGCAAGAAATCAAGGAACAACGTGTGGGTGCCTATCCCAGGGGTACCAGGACAAACAACAGATGTTGGAAAAATTCAGCGCCGTACATAAGAAATCAACATGTCTCCTGTACTACGAAATGCAATCAATGCCATTAAGTCTCGCATAATGGGGCAAGTTCCTTCAAATCAGAGCTCTGCTTTGCCTGTAGTCCAATGGAGTATCCTGTTTTATAATCGTGCTGCTGTGCTCTCGTGAATGGCACAAAACCTACCACGGCAGAACCCCCACCGGCAACGCCAAAACACACCATGTCCTGTCTTCAAGTAACCCCTCTCCCCTCAAGGAAAAAAGGAGGATCTGCGCCCCGGGGGGGGGGGGGGGGTGGGGTTAAGACAGATTCCAGTAAACTTTGGTGCCGCGACCCTTCCCCTCTGTTTATCAACCTTTACAGAGCCCAACACTTGCTATAAGAACATCTCAAAATTTAAGGGTGGCCACACCAAGAAACCAGACATGACATGTACATACGCAGCAGGAGATGCAGAGCCATCGTGGCCATTGTTTTGAAAAACTGGATTTGCTCTCTAAAAGAAAATGTACCTTGGTCATTGCCTCCATGAATGGACCCCACATAAAGTCCAGCATCTGTTTTACATAGCCCATGTCAGCCATGGGGTAGTTTCCACTTTTTGCGGCCAACTGAGCACAACGGAGGAGGGCTGGAAGCGATTGGACTGCCGCTTGCCGGACCTCTTCATGAAAGTAGAACCTCAAGAGTGGGACCATTATATTGGTAACCTGCATCGCAACATCCTCAATTGAAGATATGTGGGATTACGGTCAATATATGGGTAGCTTCCAGCTCGAGGGGGAATAATGCTAGGAAGCCCAGCCAGTGTACTGCCACCAAAAGCATTTCTGAGAGGTACCCACACTGTTTTCCCAAGCACCTGATGTGGACTGGCATCAGCTGCACAAACCCTTGACCTTATTGCAAACCACCGATACCTTTAAAACTTCTGCAGCGCAAGAAGTCAATTACCTGTTCAACATAAGGGTAAAACCCCTCATTTAGCTCTGAAGCGTAGCAACAAAGCATGTTGCAGGCAGTTGCCTTTTCCTCCAGGATAGTTGTGTGAATAGAGATCTTCCTGTCGCCAACATAGATGGTCTCGACCTTGCATTGTCCAAGCCGCAGACACAAGGTCAGTCTTTGAAACAGGGCGTTGACTGGTCCTAGAGCTTCAAGCAGCAGTTCGGGGCGCACAATAACCCTTCTGACCTTGGGTTGCACAACAACACTCAGCAAATCTTGGAAGATTACCTCGTCATTGTCGTCTTCTTCGTCCGATGTATCAAGTACAGCCACATCAGGACGCAACTGAGCGGAATTCAGCAGAGGCGGCATCACTACTGACAAATAAGGGAGAAACTCTTCTCCAAGGCACTTACAGAGACGAGCCCCTGCTTGTAACATGTAACCGCTGGTTGGATCTTCTGGAGCCAATCCTGTTGCCTACAGACCACCACCACGATTTCAAACAGCAATCGAATCCTGCTGCCATTGGTCCTTTTTCTGACAAAGAGAGCCAAGGCATGCATCAAGAGCAAGCCCCACAAATCCTGCATCGAGCATCCCAGAAGCTTTCATCCACAGCAGGGTTTGTCAAATGGCAATATCTGAACACGAGTCAGCCTGAAGATGCTTGGACTTCTTGGAGGCCACCCAATCCATGGTCGGCACCAGAAAACTCAAACTGCATGTCAGCACAATGGGCGGAAGGAGGCTGAGTCACAGCCCAGTTACATCGTCCCATAATTCTTTTTGAAACCTCATAGCCAACTTACATGGTCCCCAAATCCTCTTTTGGAAACTCACAGCCCAGTTACATGGTCCCATAATTCTTTTTTGACAAGCCCATTCTGTGGGTACCTGCAGCTGCTGCATATAAACCAGGACTTTGTGCGCATCTTCCCGAAATCTGTCACGTCCTATCGCCATTCCAACCAGGGAGATGCACTCCAAAGCCTTTGCCCGCAGCAGCCAATGCGTCTTGTCCACAGCACGCTGCAAGATTTCACGCAGCAGTGGCATAACCTGCACGCAAGAACGAGAAGCGTTGGAGCATCCGCTCAAGCCTTTGCTTTTCACCGTCTCACCTCGATGATCAAGTAGTTTGATGTCTCATATGCAACACACAACTGTTCAACATTAATTGGTGGGTTATGAGTCTTAAATAAATGCCGTCAAGCTGATCGATCACACAGAGATACTTTTATGAAATGACGCAACCGCATTGTTGACATCTGAAAGCTGCTTCCTAGGCTTTGCTGGCAGGGGGAAAATAGATCAGGGGTACACACTTGATCATAATACCGAATAAAAGATGCCTTCGCACAATCAGCGACAGAAGCCATGGCGGTCAGGGCCCCTTCTTGCACAAGACGCTGCCCATGTTGAAGTAATCCCAATAGCTTCCCAGTGAGGGCATCCAGGTATGGCGCCAACACATCCTGTACCAATTGCAGTCAGTCAACATGTTGCGAAGGAATTGCGAAGCATGCTCCAGAGTGCCATAAACACTTCATTTCATCAATAATAATAATAATAATAATAATAATAATAATAATAATAATAATAATAATAATAATAATAATAATAATAATAATAATAATAATAATAATAATAATAATAATAATAATAATAATAATAATAATAATAATAATAATAATAGTAATAGTAATAGTAATAGTAATAGTAATAGTAGTAGTAGTAGTAGTAGTAGTAGTAGTAGTAGTAATAGTAATAGTAATAGTAATAGTAATAGTAATAGTAATAGTAATAGTAATAATAATAATAATAATAATAATAATAATAATAATAATAATAATAATAATAATAATAATAATGATAATGATGATGATGATGATGATGATGATGATGATGATAATAATAACACCGGTAATAATAATAATAATAATAATAATAATAATAATAATAATAATAATAATAATAATAATAATAATAATAATAATAATAATAATAATAATAATAATAATAATAATAATAATAATAATAATAATAATAATAGTAATAAAAATAATAGTAATAATAATAATAATAATAATAATAATAATAATAATAATAATAATAATAATAATAATAATAATAATAATAATAATAATAATAATAATACCCGTACCTACACTAATTATTGGGCATTAAATTTATTATGGGCACCCAAAAAACCCTAAATAATAATTAAAAATAAGAAATAATCCGAAAAATAATGGCGCTAATTATTGGGCACACCCTCCAAGAGGGTCACGGAATATTTTATAATATTTTTTAGAACCCCCTTTCATCGTACTAGATAGTTGATAAACATTGAAAACGGTGGGTTTTGTGAAAAAAACATATCACAGTATTTTTTTAATGATATTTTAGAGTCATCGGAACATCCCTGCACCTCGAGGACGCACGTACCACCGACAAAATTCAGGAAAATAATGGCACTAATTATTGGGCACCCCATCCGCCCGTTTATTCGATTTATTTTTAATTTGAGCGCCGAAACATTTAGTGCCCAATAATTAGTGTAGGTACGCGTAATAATAATAATAATAATAATAATAATAATAATAATAATAATAATAATAATAATAATAATAATAATAATAATAATAATAATAATAATAATAATAATAATAATGATAATGATGATGATAATGATGATGATGATGATGATGATGATGATGATGATGATGATGATGATGATGATAATAATAACAATCCAAAACAACTCCGTCAGGCCACTGTCAGCTGCATTCAAAAGACCTTGCAGAAGACTAATACATCCTACACATGTGTGAACAACCCCCCGGGAGCGATAGTACCACGTGGGAAATTTGGTCTGCCTGTGTTGTCCCTGGAGGCCTTTAGGTTATGCTAGGAGGTTCGTGCATGTACTGAGGGAAGCGGGCGTACTTCTGGTGCGTATATAATATATTCTCCGCGTGTGCCGGGTCTTGCACATTTCACACTTTTTTCCAAGACCTTGCAGAAGAGCAAGCATTGGACATGGGGTGTGGCTATGGGCAAACCTGATCACAGTTTTCACTGAAATTGACAATTGCAGCAGCTGCATGGGCTTGCACCCTTGGCTGAGAAAAGTCGTCCATGACGCCCATGAGTCCAGGTGCAAGAAGCTGATGCTTTGCTGACTGCAATTCTGGCCCCAAGTCTGTGCACATCTGTCCGATTGCTTGGCAAGCTGCCCATCGGACCTTGGCATGAGGATCTTGCAAGCCCTGTCGACAATTCACGATTGGTCACACAGCCCTGTCTCAATTCTTCAAACACACACACACACACACACACACACACACACACACACACACACACACACACACACACACACACATCCCACACAATGACACAATGTGTAGAAAGGGATGCTCAACCCCGTGTCTGCAATGACGGATATGGGATGTGCTCTGTTGGCGATAACAGCAGCGGGCAGAAACACAGTTTCAAAGTGACAAATTAAGTCCAAATAATGCATGCACAGCTACAAACACTGCTTATGTGTCTTACATTAGTCAGGAAACCTGAAATCACAAAATCCACTAATGTCGCACATACCACAGGATGCAGACGCAGACAGGGGATAAGTTTGCCATCCACAGTAGAAACATGGGAAAT
>KV908444.1:212113-224613 GCA_002005505.1 Botryococcus braunii
CTCGTCTTCTGTTGCTAATCCCCCCCCTGTTATTCCTACCATTCCTGTTTCCCACAAACCCCCTCCCCCTACCCCATCTTTCCAGTCATGTCGCTGGTCATGTTTCACCGTCACGTCTGTCCATGGCCGCTGGATTCCTCATACCCACAGGTAAGATACGTGCCTTGCGAAAGTCAATGCCTAACTATGTATTCTATAGAACTGAGTTGCACATTTCTAAAGCAGTGACTCATTAGGAGGCCATGTTTCAACGATTACAGAGAGCTATGTTTCGAGTAACATTTTGACAGTATACGGACTGTACAGGGGCCAATTGGCTGGTTGCAACCTTTTTGGCACGCCTTCGTGGGCACGTCTTTTTAACTTCTGGACTCTTTAAGATTTGGTGTACAGTCTAGCTTGGAAGCGTTGAGTATGCTCACAGGATCTGATTAAACCTGTAGGATCCAAGGCAGCTAAGCTAATGTCTCTGTCTAGATCTAGATCTGTTGCCGTTCCTCCTCTCACACGCCTACGATAAGTCTGCATTCGGATATAAGTAGGCACTAGATAGGCCCCAAGCACGTAGCAACCCCTTGATCCAGCCATCCCTATCACCAACATGGCAACAACCTGTTGCCACGAAAAGTGGCGTGGAGCAAATCGTTTTGTCCACTGCCTCGAACGTTGAAGGGGTTGGGGGCCACAATTTGAGGCCTCTCTTGTGGAAGTGCCTGTCAAACACTCCATGGGATCCCGCCATCTCGTTCCAGAGAGCGTCATCCCGCCATTTCCAAGCTGTGGTTGGAAGTACTTGCGCCTCCAATTGGCCATCCCGTGATTACATATGTGCACACTATGAATTTTGTAGCCAGGTCCATATTTGTGACATATGTGTACACAGCATATTTGTGACATGCATGTGTACACAGCCCCTCTGGGCTATTGTACAGGTCAAACCACATTAAAGGCCGTTGTGTCATCTTTTTTGCCCCAAAGCCATTAAGCAATGTCGTACAAAGACCGACTTGGCTGCTAATGGATCAGCGATCTGTTGGCACCCTCGTCACCGAAGTGGGCTACCAAAATCTTGTGGTCTCGAGCACATTGACCCGAATATAAGCGGCAATTACACATATACCATAGGCCAAGGCACTGAAGATACTCATGATGAAGCTCAAGGCGCGACTATCTTCTCATGCTCGACTAGCCAACCAAGATCAGATAAGCAGACGTAATAACGCATTAATATTTCAGAAAAGTTTTCCACACCGTTTTTTTTGAAGGAGCAGGTCCTACATACATTTGTGCAGTGCCTGCAATGCCACAGTTGTGTCCACACGCGTGTTTCCTTTCAACGCTAATTAATGCACAAGCAATTCTTGCAGATTGCTGTTTTTGCGTCGCATTGCATTATAAATATGCCGCTGTGCTGGAGCATCGTGAGCATTTTCAAGTGGAGCTATGGGGCCCCTGGGAGCGGTGGGCACGCTTCGTTCAAAGCAAAGGGAGTTCCCTTTGGCATGTGCAGGGACCATGTTACTCGTGCATCCAATTTGGAAGCCCATTGATTGGTTGCATTGAAAGGGTAAATCCTCAGAATTGGATGCTAAGCGTTGTGCCTCCCTGTTGGGTTTTGTACTTCATTATGTCATGTTAATTAAGGTACAATCACATGTAATAATTAGCTGTAAGTTAACCAAGCAGTTAACTCAAGGTAAAGACATCTTGACAATGGCTATGAACGATCAATCTATGAGTATTAATGCATGGAGAGATATTTATTCGATGGCTGTAAATACCTTCCAGCCTTTAGTGGCTGGAAGACATGCATCTAGAGTTAATGAATGTGTGCATGAATGTTACTGTAGGATAAGGGTCCAAATTCTGTGGATAGGGACCCTGAGCATGTCCTAATGTTCGTGAAAAAGGTCAGTAGCAGTGCTGGACAGCGCGTTTCCCACGCGCTGATCTGAGTACAGATAGCCAGAGAACCCGGACCACCAGGCAGTCATTCGATCTCTTTGGCTTGTGAAGCCTACTCCTGAATGGACTCATGTGAATTGCTTTCTTTCTCTCTCACTTGTTGTGAGTAACTTCTGTGGAAGCAATTGCTCAACGTGGTAAGTCGGGGCTCTGCCGGTCATGTTTTTGATCACGGCCATAAGTGCCGTTTTGATGATCAGAGACTAATATGGTTATGTGAATGTTGCAGAATTGTTCATCAGTTTGACGCTGTCGACTATGTATGTCTTGGTCAAACTGATTAAGTACATGGTAAGTCAGCTATGTGACTGCTGAGGGGTGCTTATAGATAAGGTTCATCATATGCAATGAACTAAAGGTGTTAGTGTGTTCACAGGATGATATACTTGTGAGTGTAGTCATCATTCATGATTAATCTAACACCTTTGGATCTTTGCAGGTAAGACTAGTTAGTGTGTGTGTTCGTTTGGCAGTAGTTTGTAAGTCATTCGATCTCTGTGGCTTGTGAAGCCGACTCCTGAATGGACTCATGTGAATTGCTTTCTTTCTCTCTCACTTGTTGTGAGTAACTTCTGTGGAAGCAATTGCTCAACGTGAATTGTTCATCAGTTTGACGCTGTTGACTATGTATGTCTTGGTCAAACTGATTAAGTACATGGATGATATACTTGTGAGTACAGTCATCATTTATGATTAATTCAACACCTTTGGATCTTTGCAGATCACAATAACCATGGCCCATCACCATTGTGATCTGCAAAGATCCAAAGGTGTTAGATTAATCATAAATGATGACTATACTCACAAGTATATTATCCATGTACTTAATCAGTTTGACCAAGACATACATAGTCGACAGCGTCAGACTGATGAACAATTCACGTTGAGCAATTGCTTCCACAGAAGTTACTCACAACAAGTGAGAGAGAAAGAAAGCAATTCACATGAGTCCATTCAGGAGTCGGCTTCACAAGCCACAGAGATCGAATGACTTACAAACTACTGCCAAACGAACACACACACTAACTAGTCTTACCTGCAAAGATCCAAAGGTGTTAGATTAATCATAAATGATGACTATACTCACAAGTATATCATCCTGTGAACACACTGACACCTTTAGTTCATTGCATATGATGAACCTTATCTATAAGCACCCCTCAGCAGTCACATAGCTGACTTACCATGTACTTAATCAGTTTGACCAAGACATACGTAGTCGACAGCGTCAAACTGATGAACAATTCTGCAACATTCACATAACCATATTAGTCTCTGATCATCAAAACGGCACTTATGGCCGTGATCAAAAACATGACCGGCAGAGCCCCGACTTACCACGTTGAGCAATTGCTTGCACAGAAGTTACTCACAACAAGTGAGAGAGAAAGAAAGCAATTCACATGAGTCCATTCAGGAGTCGGCTTCAGAAGCCAAAGAGATCGAATGACTGCCTGGTGGTCCGAGTTCTCTGGCTATCTGTACTCAGATCAGCGCGTGGGAAACGCGCTGTCCAGCACTGCTACTGACCTTTTTCACGAACATTAGGACATGCTCAGGGTCCCTATCCACAGAATTTGGACCCTTATCCTACAGTAACATTCATGCACACATTCATTAACTCTAGATGCATGTCTTCCAGCCACTAAAGGCTGGAAGATATTTACAGCCATAGAATAAATATCTCTCAATGCAATAATACTCATAGATTGATCGTTCATAGCCATTGTCAAGATGTCTTTACCTTGAGTTAACTGCTTGGTTAACTTACAGCTAATTATTACATGTGATTGTACCTTAATTAACATGACATAATGAAGTACAAAACCCAACACTCCCAAAGTGTCTAGCTGAGCAAGAGCTTGCCCAGGTCTGTTGACATCCTCCCATGAGGTGCACCACGTGGTTTTGAATACCATGACCCGTGCGGTTAGGATAGGCTTCACTCTTGATCATAAGTACCATGACCCGTACCTGATGTCCGCCCTTGAAAGCCACCCTGGCATTTGCTTCAAGTGGGCCCGGGGCCAGGGGGGCTGGACTTCTCTATGGAAAAGCACCTTCATGATACAAAGGCCATTATATAAAATAGTGGATACAAAGGCATTTCTAGAACGGAGAGCCCTTTGGGCCTAACGTCACTTACACTTACAGACATATGCAAGACAGATATCTACGCATATATACGTATATACATCAGGCTCGACCCTGACATAGTTTATTTCTTTTAAACACATTTGTGAAAGTGCTTGTGGTGATCGTTATATGGCGTTCAAGCCTATGACAGGCACGGCATGATACCACATTCGGCCTGACATACGGAGATATCCAACTTTACAACAGACCTGACAAACTGGTTCAATCAATGCCCTCTAATGGCGGGACCATGGCCGAGCAGAGGGTGACCATGTCCAGCATATAACAAACGGATGTGTTACCCGGATGTCATGCCATGGCATTTGCGTGTCCACATGCTTTGGCGTATGTGAAATACTACGGATAGGGATGCCCTCTTCATCAGTGGAAAACGAAGGAGGTGGACGGGGTAGGAAGGAGGGAAACCAAACGGGAAGGAAGGAGTTGTGTACTTGTCACTTCAGCAGAGCATTGAGTCAGTCGCCTTTGATTTCTTGCGGTCGCCCTCATTGCATGTGAATGTGGTTTTGCAGCACACGCTCTAACGGATCTCGAGGTTAGTGAAATGCAAGCAGATCTTGAGCGTAGATGCTTGAAGGGTTCATGATGTTGACGTGGAAAGATAATGAAAATGTGGAAATGAAGGTAGAAGTGGTACTCAGGCCATGGCCGATGGAGTCTTTATGATTGCCCCAAAACTGCTACTTTAGACACGGCGCTCCAAACTTGCCGCCACATACAATGTTGGAAACCTTGATACGTCTTTTTGAGTGTGGTGGCAAGTTTGTATTAAAATGTTTCCGACATGGTAGCCGCCAAGGCTTATGACCTCGTCTAACTGCTGCAGTAAACATTGCATGATGATGTGATGTGATATGTCATGATTTGTTTGATGTAGCAGTGAAATTGTCACGGGTCAGAAGTCGTAACGTATGCGATTCCACCATAGTAATGTCACCACCCCAGCCCCTCCACGTCCTGAGGTGCTGTAAGGTAAAGAAAGCGCGAGGTGGAACACCATCGTGACAGATCGCCTGTGAAATACCCATGTCGGGCCCATTCCATTAAGCTGAGCACTTGCTAAAGCACGGGAACGCATGGGACCCAAACTTGATTCTGACGAATGCTCTAACTAAAGTCAAAGTACCTTTTGGGTGGGGACCAAACCACCAGTCATTGGTCATGCAAATCCTAAAGTAGCCTCGGGGTCTGCTGTGCCACTTGTAACTTGGTAACCCAAGTCACCAGTTTTCCATGTCGACAAGGACATAGCACCCATGGCATCTGGGTCTCAGGAATTAACGACAGTTTGGCTCGGGATGGGGTCTGGACTCCAGACTCTGGAGTCATCCTGGCCATGTCGAATCTGGGTTAACTGTCGTGGCCTCATATATCCGTATTCATTCCTCCTCCCATCCCCCTCCAAACCTGTTGCTAGGACCTTGACTCGTACAATGCCTACGCAATGCCGGTTACATTAGGGACATTGACAGCACACGCCAACTGGGATGGGGTATGCCCTACAGGGCCCCATTATGGTCCAAACAGGAAAAATGAATATTACATCTGTCCCATACCCAAAACGTTCCGTAAAAGTCCCAATAACCAAGAATGATGAAGCCCCTCTGAACAGTTGTAATGATTGTGGCATGTGTCCTTGTCAATAAGGCATCCCTCCTCTTAGTGAAGTGCTGCAATCATTACATGACTTGTACCACACAACATTGCTGAAGGCAAGGCCTATTTCAATTCATTAAGGGCTTGTGTAGTAATATCTGATCCTTCCCAAGTATCCTTTTGTTGAAGTGTTAGAAAACAGTGTAAAGTGTGCATGACCTGGCACACCTGGTGTACACTGTTGTTGAGGAACAGCAAGGTAAACCTTCTCTCTCCTAAGGTGAACATCCCTTGGGTACAACACCTGCGTAAAGAGAAAGAGAATCGAGGAGTAGATGCGCTTCACCTTCACCAGTTATCGTGATGAGGGCACACGACACTATGGGGTCTCCTCATGCACTAGTGTTGCCTCAAGATAACAGCCCTGCAATGCCGGTGCGGGTGGAACGGACGCATCGACCTACATATATTAGTTTAAACGGAAGTCCAACGGTCTAGCGTCTTTATGACAAGAAGGGGCCCAAAGTCAACTGAGATACAAGGGCCACTACTAGCCAATGCTTTCAACAGTCGAGCGCCTCCTCATGATGGCGGCGGAATGGGAAGTCACACATACACACACCAAGCAGATGGATCAAAACACCCAACTCCTCATGCATCAAGCAGGTTATCCCATATAATCTTAGGAAGTTTTCACGGACAAGATCAAAACAAACGCTTTGGTAACTGCTCCACAAACGCTTTGGTAACTCCTCGACAAGTACTTCATTGCCAGGTGCACCTTACAGTTGTTAAGAAGCTGCTTTGAAGACTGACTCCGATGTGCTATACAGGAATTTATGATTGGCACTGATGCCAATCATGATAAGTAGCTCCAAAAGGACTCGCACGACCGAGAAAACATCAGCAGGGTAGGGCATAGCTATACGAAGTTACAGTCACAAGACTCCAGTAGCAGTGCTGCGGAACCTCCTGGCAAACCTGAATGCTGGCTGTTGGTCGAAACGTAGATCTGACTCTTCCAAACTTGCTCTTTGCCGCGACAGTATCCTTTGCCTATAGTGCTGCAACGGGCTGTCACTTGAATGGGGGCTCGTGTAAACCGTGCCTAAAGGCGAAGCACTATAGGCGACAGTACAGGCGACCAAGCACTATAGGCGACAGTATCCTTTGCCTACTTAGTGCTGCAACGCGCTGTCACTAGACTGGGGGCTAGTGTAAACAGACGGATTTATGGTATGCGGTTAAGGATAGGCTCACTCTTTCTATTAGACAGGCCCGTTCATGTTCACTAGGAATTCCATGGTAGGGACAAAGGAGGATTCAGAATCCTCCTGGATTCAGCGTCACCTGGGAACACATGTGTCACACAGTAACTGTGACGTGCCATCCGGAAATTCCGGTACATTACCGTAACTTGCGTGACGGGGTCAACGCCAGAGACGCGCGGCAACTTCAAAATGGTTTGACACAAGCGAGAGGGACTGGAAACAAAGCAGTGTCTTTCAATCCACCAGTTTGCCAACATGCGTGAAATAGTTCATATCCAAGGTGGCCAGTGCGGCAACCAAATCGGTACGTTGTGTTTGCTCCACCATGATTCCCCTCATTTTGCTTCCTCCAATTCCACGCAAAGTCATTCAAGCAGCTCTAACTGTTTGTCTTCGTTGCACAGGTGCCAAATTTTGGGAGGTGTGAACATTTGGACTCTCAAAGTGTCTGTTCTCTGTATTACTGTATTTTTGTTAACTAGGGGTAAACCTTCATTTGTGCGGGGCACCTTGCAGGTTATCTGCGATGAACATGGGATAACACCAACAGGTAAACAAGAGTCTTGAAAGTGATTTGGTTTTGTCGCTGTGCCTTTATAAGGTTGTGAGTTAACAAATCCAACTGTCTGCAGGAACATATAACGGTGAATCCGATCTTCAGTTGGAACGCGTCAACGTTTACTTCAATGAAGCCAGTGGTGGTAAGCTTCCCAATAACGTCCTACGTGGGCTCCCACAAAAAGCTTGTACAGCAAGGGCGCAGGGATGGCAACTTCTAAAACAAAGCTGTACAATAGCAATCTGTAGGGAAGATGAAACACGATGGCGGTGTTTATTTAATCTGGTGTGGACTTTCAGGTCGCTATGTGCCTCGAGCTGTGCTCATGGACTTGGAACCTGGAACAATGGATAGCGTGAGTCCCAGTTGCAGTTCTTTCCCCCCCTTAAATATATTTTTAGAAGAAACCGAGTTGCTGTTGCTCTGGCAGGTGCGGTCAGGGCCATATGGACAGATTTTCCGGCCAGACAACTTCATCTTTGGACAAACAGGAGCGGGCAATAACTGGGCAAAAGGCCACTACACAGAGGGCGCAGAATTAATTGACTCAGTCCTTGATGTTGTGCGGAAGGAAGCCGAGTCCTGTGATTGTCTCCAAGGTATTACACTTGAGTTTGTTCATTGAAAGTCAGTGTCATGTTGTCAAGCTATGTCAGGAAGGGACAGTACTCGTTTTCTTCTCTCCTCTGTGACTCCCTCTGTCTAATGCCATGTTTCACCACAGGGTTCCAAGTCTGCCACTCTCTTGGTGGTGGGACGGGATCCGGCATGGGAACCTTGCTGATCTCAAAAATTCGGGAGGAGTACCCTGATCGCATGATGATGACATTTTCGGTGGTACCATCACCCAAGGTATGCTACTTCACTGCTTGCATCGCGTCTATCGTATTTTCAGAACAACATGATGCTTTGGTCCTTGTTTGCAAACGCTTTAGTTTCTAATGAGAAGTGGTAATTAACATTACTCTGGACGTGATAGGTGTCCGACACCGTTGTGGAACCATACAATGCGACACTTTCAGTTCATCAGCTCGTTGAGAACGCTGATGAGTGCATGGTACTGGACAATGAAGCTTTGTATGACATCTGCTTCCGTACATTGAAATTGACAACTCCAACCTTTGGTGACCTGAACCACCTCATCTCAGCAGTGATGTCTGGTGTCACCTGCTGCTTGCGTTTCCCAGGTAAAAACAGACATTGCACATAACAGACACTGACGCACATACAGTGCCATCAATCATCATCTTACCGAAGTATTGCTGTGGCAACAACTCTCTATACTGTGCAGGCCAGCTTAACGCAGATCTTCGCAAACTGGCCGTCAACTTGATCCCCTTCCCACGCCTGCACTTTTTTATGGTGGGCTTCACACCTCTGACCTCGCGTGGAAGCCAGCAGTACCGTGCTCTGACTGTTCCAGAGCTTACTCAGCAGATGTGGGACGCAAAGAATATGATGTGTGCAGCAGATCCTCGCCATGGTCGCTACCTCACAGCTTCTGCTGTTTTCCGTGGTCGGATGTCAACCAAGGAGGTGAGGTATCCGCCATGTACTTCTATTACTATGTACCTCGCTCAATCAGGAGGGAATTAATGAGTTACAACAACAATGAAGGAGTCCGTCTTCCCTTAGAGTGGATATGGAGATTTGCAGATCACCTTGTTGAAGGCTGATTGAGGTTGTAATAATCTAAATGTAGCACTGACCCAGCTTTTGGTGATGCCAGGTGGATGAGCAGATGCTGAATGTTCAAAACAAGAACTCCTCATACTTTGTGGAGTGGATTCCAAACAATGTGAAGTCATCAGTGTGTGACATTCCTCCCAAGGGATTGAAGATGTCAGCGACCTTTGTCGGCAACTCAACTGCGATACAGGAAATGTTCAAGCGTGTATCTGAGCAGTTCACAGCCATGTTCAGACGAAAGGCCTTCCTCCACTGGTATACAGGTACAATTTGGATTGCTGATTGTCAAGCCTGCCATCATTGGATTAGTCCAACACCTTCAAATACTTACCAGTGTGTATGTTGGTCATACAGGAGAAGGCATGGATGAAATGGAGTTCACTGAAGCAGAGTCAAACATGAACGACCTGGTGTCAGAATACCAACAGTACCAGGATGCCTCTGCTGAAGAGGAGGGAGAGTTTGACGAGGAAGAAGAAATCTAAGCATACATTGCACATCTGTCTCTGGTCCTTAATTCTGTTCACAGCTGCTAAGCACAATATTGCAGTCTTTGTACAGAGTGGTCTTTGCACTGAAATTTCCTGGTTTTATTCTCCAATAAAAGCATGCTCTTGCATTCTTCCATTGAGACAATTGTTTTGAGACTTGGAAGGACAAGCCGCTTTTCTTTACTTTGCACGTCCTGAGAGTTTATAGAATGACTCAAGCCTCTGTAATATCAAGAACACACAATTTTTGTACACTTGATAGTAGGAAAGGTAAAGATATGCAGATCTAAGCCACAAGCGGCTCTTTTCTGTGTCACTAGCAAAAGTCAGCCATATGAAGCTTAGAGAGGTGCAAAAGCACAGTTGTACTGCAAATGCAGTTATGCTGCAGTGCTCTTACCTAGAATCATCAAGGTATAAGTACCTGTAAATCAGGAAACAAGCCCAGATAGATACGTGAAGTCAGTCAAACAGATGGATGCTGTGCCGCCCTGGAAAGGAAATGTAATGGAGCATGCAAGTTATGAAGTTTAACGCTTCAATGTCCTGTGTGTCTTTGAAATACTCTACTTTTAACGTTACACCACATGATCACAGAGGGTGTGCACTTCATATGCGCGGGCATGTGCACCTACCGTGCGTGCGCATGCACGAGTGCGTGTGTGTGTGTGTGTGTGTGTGTGTGTGTGTGTGTGTGTGTGTGTGTGTGTGTGTGAGAGAGAGATAGAGGGAGAGAGAGAGAGAGAGAGAGAGAGAGAGAGAGAGAGAGAGAGAGAGAGAGAGAGAGATGATATCGCCAAAGGGCATGAGGAGACACAGATGCGGAAGGGAGGGTAGGAGCAGGGTTGTGGAGAGAGAAGTGGGTCAACATTCTGGATGGTTTACCGTTCAAATTGTTTCTCAAAGTATACATGGGTGCTTCCTTTTACTTCACATCACCCGATCAAATGCATGTAAAGAAGTCGGGGCTTTATGGTTTCTCACATGAGACTTTTAAAGAAGTATGGATAATTAAAACGTGGAAAAATAGATTCTGACAAACCACTGACTGCTTATAAATCTTACATTGTGAGCCATCAAGTTTTTTGGCTACCAAGATCCTCTGCTGTCAAAGTCTTGAATCATTTCAAAGCAATGCCTCCGTTGAACAGTGCATGTCCAACTATTACCTCTTTGCAAGAGACCACGAATGAAATGATCACACAACATTATATGCATTCCCTTTCACACCAGCTGTAGGTAAAGAAAGAACCAAGCTGGTTAGTGGAGCGCTGATGACTTGTTCATCGCTGTCTGTCCTTGTGTCTCTTGTCGAAGGAGTTGACGAGCTTCCCTTTCCACATAGAAGTTGAAATTGAGCCGCAGCAACAGTTGTCGGAGGTACGGTGCTCGAGGGCTACTTTGCAGCCTGTTGCTCTGTAGAAGCGTGTATAACAGACCCGCTCGCTTGCGGAAGTCGACTGCAAGGGTTGCACACTTGTCGAGAAGATGTGTCTTGTCAGCTGTCTCATCCAGCGAATTTGCATCCTGGCCGGCAAGAAGAAACCCAAGAAATAAGACCTTTTTCAGTGTGCGGGGCCCAACATGAATGCTCCGCTCCGACAGAATGAGTTCATTAATATTCCCATTCAAGTTGTAAATTTCACTTGCCTGCATAGTGCCTTCTACCCATGTCTCAGTGAACATTCTTACAAAAAATGGCTATCAAGTCTTTGCTAAAATCGACAGTTTTTTCGTAAGACAAGAGCAGCCCCTACATCCCATACAAGCAAAGACAAAGAAGACATGAGCACACCCTTGCCAAGGACTGCAGCGAACAGGCATGAGGGAGGGTAGCTTCCGTTGCTGACAAGATTCAATGTGTTATACTGCTGTGCCAAGAACAGATGCAAGAAAGCTATTTTGTTGCACGAGACAGAAACTGTATTCCTCAAGTGTGGACAAACTTATTGCCAATTTGCCCCCGACTGTAATTTGTCAAAATAATCGATGCCGAGCTGGGATTTAAAACCACCAAGGCACTGTAGAAGCCCTTCTTGACTGTATACATCGACATTTAGGCCAGAAAAATATTACATGTGTTACATGATCAAAATTTTCCTGCTATAGTGGGGCCTCCCTGTCTGCGCGCGCGCGCGCGCGCGCGCGTGTGTGTGTGTGTGTGTGTGTGTGTGTGTGTGTGTGTGTGTGTGTGTGTGTGTGTGTGTGTGTGTGTGTGTGTGTGTGTGTGTGTGTGTGTTGTGTGTGTGTGTGTGTGTGCACGCGTGCGCGCATGCGTGCACGTCGTTGTTATGTTAAGCATCTTAACTTCTGAAGATGAAACTCGTACACTCTATCTGGTGACCCCATGGTGTTTACAGTGATTCACACTTTAATTACAAATCGAGCGGAACCTGCATAGACCTAGTTTGCTGTACATACATCTGGATGCATGACATCCTGACCTGTATATAGGTGCAAAGCCGCTGGCAGAGGGTGAATACAGCCTCCAGCATCTGCCCTATCTGCCGCATGTCCAGAAAACACTGTGACAATAAGGCATCGAGGTACGCTTGATGTGCACGCTCCACCTCCTTGAAATCTCGAGCTCCTGCTGTCCTCCACTTTAGAAGTGCATACTGAGCTTCAATGACATCCACCTGCCAAACACAGCGACAGTGATATGCTGAGACACTGAACCGCGTTGACCGCAGGTACATAGCTCGGAAGTGTCCATGTCACCCATAATATCTGGGCCTGCCACTGTCACCAAGGGTGGACTGCACTTCATAC
>KV908444.1:234613-275890 GCA_002005505.1 Botryococcus braunii
ATTACTTCTGTCCTTCTACGTATCCTCCAAGACACGACTCGCAAATTGCAACGGAACGAAGTCATGTCCGTAAACACACGAAGCTGTGTTGTTTCCTTAACTTTGCAACACCCCACAATTAGCACTCTTATGATAATGTAAATTAAAATGTCGCATTAAAGTAATGGCGCTGTTGTCATCAAGCTTGTCAATTGTCATGGATCGGGCCATGTTGGCCTTGCTGGAACTCGTGGCGGCTAGCGTATGTTAATATTGAAAACATTGGAATGAAAGGCCAGGGCAGTGGATTTTGGTGCGCTGCCATGCCCAGGCATACTTGGCCAAGGAGATTCAGTACTTGTTTTCCACAATCTTTGTAAGTCCTCTGGTATCACCCAACCACTCCTTTTATCTATTGCATCTCCACTTTCAATTGTGGGAGATGGCTATGTCCAATGAAATGTTAGGGGCACGTCTTTGGTTTCCACCTCAAAAGGTACAGAAACAAGCATGTGTGATGTAGTGTAATAACTCATTCTGCCTTTCCGTAAACACGGATTGTCCATGGCGATCTCTGACAATCGTTTGCATAAAGACCTCAGGTTGCTGAATGGCAGAGCACGAGGTTGGGAGTTATTCATTATCGCACACGGACGATGGGCGCATTTTTAACCTCCCGGCCTGCGGATTCCGCCCCACTCGTGAAAATTTGTGGCGTCATGACACCTGAAGATGCAGTCATTGCAGCACAAGCAGGCGCAGACTTCATAGGCATGATCATGTGGCAAAAGGCAAAGCGAGCAGTCAAGCCTGAAAGAGCCAGGGAAATTGTGGAGGCAGCTTCACAACACGGAGCTAAGCCAGTAGGCGTGTTTGTGGATGAAGACGCCCCTACAATCATCAGCCTCTGCCTTGAGGCTGGTTTAAGCATAGCACAACTGCATGGGGAAGGAGCACGGAGATCAATGTCTGAATTGCCATCACATCTTCAGACAATCTATGTTCTGCAAAGCAACATGGAAGGCCGACTGCAGACACCACCTCCTTCAAGTTCGCTGGATGGGACAGGACGTCGTCCCAGTAGGTAAGTTACTGAAGGCTACCACAGGACGTAGGTCCCAGGGGTTTGAAATGGAGGCTGACTGTCTTAACAGGGATCAACACTGCTGCTGGTCCAAGTGTTGAGTTACCAATAGAAGTGCTTCCTGTGTGCAAGTTTTGCGTAAGCAAGCAATGACAGCGCCACAGTCCTTCTGTGCTGCTATGGTTAGCCGACTCATGTGGGACATCATTAAGGCGCGCTATTGAGTCAAAGGAGTAAACCGATTTCAGCAACGGACCTGTTGTTCATGTTGTGGTCGTCGTTTTCTTTTCATCATCATGGGCCTGCTGAGTGAATAATGGCAAGATCAGCGAGAAGTTACCTGCAGTGAGGGACAAGTGGGTGAGAGGAGCGCCAATGACACTTAATGACGGTTTCTTTGGCTTCAATGGAGCCTCTTACGCGGGACTCCGCTGGCTTCCACATGGATTCTCGTTTGTATCAGGCTGAGGGGGAGGAAACAAGACTTGGGACCGGGGGGTCTGTCACGGAAGCCGGGATGCAAGAGCTGCATCCATTCCGAAGCCTTCTTGCCTGGTTTTGAGAGGGGGGAAGGGGGGGGGGGGAGGGAACAGGCGTGTGTCTGTGGGTGGGAGGGCTCAGTATGGACATTGGCTGCCCCAAATAAACAGGAGGGCATCCGCACTTATGCTCATGCGGTTCCGAGCATGCTGAATGTCACTCGTATGAACACTCGCTGTGGTTTTTTCCATAGTGCGAGCACCGCGAGTACTCAATCCGAGCACAAATGCAGATGCCCTCTAAGACCTTGATTATATTACTGCCACCCGTATGGCTACAAGGTCTTAAGGGCCGTGTCCAGGGAATGGGGCCATGGCAGTGGGGCAACGGCAAGGGGTGCGTGGGTCCATGGAGGCGTAATGTGTTCGGGCCATGGAGGTGCGTCCATGGAGCCCTCCAACTTTTGCATAGTGAACTTATTCCAATCCTGAATGACCGGTGAAACCATCCCAATTTTGTTCAGCTCCCCTCAAATTAGAAGAGTTTTGACGCTCCCCATTGTCAAAAGGGAAGGGAGGGGGAGATGCCGTTCCCTAAGGTAAGTATCTTCTTGGGGGAACGGGTCCTGGATGTCGTTTTTTGGTTCATGGTAGAGACACGTGATGTGATCAAGCGCAGCTGTGCACAACCTGGCACCCTGCACTTTAAGGCCGAGCGCCTGACAAGCCAGCGTGTGCTGGAAGTACCACCTCCAAGTTCAGTGCAATAGTACCCAGCGAATTACATCCGCGCAACGTAGCAATTGAAGGTGAAAGGTAATTGATGCATTGGCAAGGCAGGGTTCAAATGCCGGCTATCCCCCCCTTTTGATAACAGGTGACACGTTGGGGTGGCAGGGAGGCGGACTGGCTTCTTATAGACGGACAGACGCCGGGAAGTGGGGAGGCGTTTGATTGGCGAGGCCTGCAATTGCCGCCGGATCTGCACAACCGGGGATGGTTTCTGGCAGGAGGCCTTGGGCCAGAAAATGTTGCGGAAGCAGTCAGGCTGGTTCGCCCAACAGGCGTTGATGTGTCGAGCGGTGTTACTTATCCAGACGGCTTACGGAAAGACCCTGATAAGGTTGTCGCCTTTGTTCAAGCTGTGCGGGGCGCTGCTGGGGTGTCAACGGGCTAAGCTCCCTATTGTGGCCTTCAGCCTGTTTTTGCTTTGGAATTTGCTTGGCGGGGAGAGACCACATCCGTTAGGCATCTCATCTCTTCTTAGATTTGAAGAATCTGATACCCTTCTTGCTAGAAAGGTTTTTTCAGTTTGAACCTCTCCCCCCCCCCCCCCCCCCTCTTCCTCATCTGAGCTATTGGCCTTTCTCTCTGCACAAATCCTATTTGGGCCCAGTGGGAACTTGAGAGGTGGGGCCTACTGATTGCCCTACGGAGGCACTCGAACATCGATTTTGACTTCTTGGTTGCAGCTCGTGTTTGCCGTGTAGTACAGAAAAGGAGAGATAGAGGGGGAAAGAAAGAAGTGATGGTGTTTATCCCGATACCACTGGGATAAACACCAAATCTTGGACAAATTCAGCGCTGCCTGTCCGAGGCCGAAGGTTCTCAACAGTGCTAACTTCACGATTGACATAAGCGATGAGTCTCTCTATGATTCAGTTGCACAACTGACATATATGTTCTTGAGGAGGGCTTCTGGTTGACCTAAAATCTTGATTGTGCTGTTACCTGTTCAAGTGCCCAAGTTGTATGACCGTCGAGGAAAACCTGCCCTAAAAGATGAACGAAATTGCCCAGCATTCCAGCTCTGTTTAAACATGCACTCGCTCAGCATACTTGAGTTGGTCAAACATCATGTGAGCAATGAGTCTGGAAATGCTGTTTTTCTAGAGATTTTAGGTAGAGTACAGCAAATTTAAGCATAGAATGAGGTACAAACCATGCTTCCTTGCCAGCGAAACATGGCTTTCAGAGTGCAGTAGACACTGAAGGTTTTACTAGAGTAGGTGCCCATAGAGACAAAGGTAGAATAAATTAACCGGAAAATTATGCTGCTCCTTCCAAGCGAGTACTTACACCTTCCACATAGCATGGAAGGAAAGCTCTGTGTGCTTTCTCCCAGCCAGCTTGAAAGTCATTTTGGTTTGGCTACAAAATGAATGAGAGTTTCGTTATTAACCACCTGTTCAACCAAGCGGTGCATTATATCATGGTAGATGATCGGTGCCATAACATCAAGCGGTGCATTGTACATGGTAGACGATTGTACTGAAAAGTACAACGGGAAGCAAAGATGTGAATCACTTCAGATCTTACAGAGGCAGGTACGCCAAGGCACCAACCAGACCACCATCACTCTGGTAGTGCAAGATAGCTCATCTTTTGCCTACAAAGCTACCCACTGTTTGGGATAGTCTGTAAATGTCCTCACAAATATCAACTACGATCGTGACCATCAATCAGTCCAGCAACAATTCCCTCAAAACGAAACGACAGCCATGTTCACAAACCCCCCATGTGGTTGTGTATGATTTAACATCCCCGCTCAATCGCGCAATTCACCGGCATAGGCAATTGTGCTCTGTGTTTAACCCCAGATGCCTAGGGAAGTCAGTATTCTTCTCACAAAGTCAAAACGTCGCAGAATAGAACATTCCCTCCATTCCTCGGTTTCAGCGACTGATGCCACTAGTCTTCCAAATGAACTTCAAAAATCGCGCTTGCTGTGCAGCAGCTTACTTGAGCATGGTCCCATCTAGAACACAGTGGGTGCTTCCAATGGCTCTTGCATCCATCATCTCACTCCAAAGAACTGATGACTTGATGACTGCCAATTCACTACCCAGTCTCAACCCTCCATTTAAGAACTAGAAGGTCACTACTACTGAGATCCCACAGTCCATGACAGCAGACAACACTAAGCACTACAGCAGCGTCAATTCATGTTTCTGCTGTAGGGAAAAATCCAATTACCCCTTGTGGGTGGAAAAGCTGGGACAGCAGCAGCTAGACTGACCCCTCGAGTGATGGCAATTTCATCACACGAAACCTTACTGCAATTGTCACGCACCTGGACATCTAGAGTGCTCCATCTGGCCATACTTTACCTATGAAGGATGGCCACCCTGATCCAGCTCACCAATTTCCATCCCAATGTCCATTGCCTCATATCAGGCCAACGCATGGACATCCCAGGAAAGCCAGCAAATACACACCCACGGCATTCCTTGAAAAAGTGCAGAAATCTGGAAAAATGTAGCTGACAAAAGCAGATAGTACCCCATCTGAAGCCACGCTGCACGAGCACGAACAAAAATGGTCTGATACAGCAAGAATCCCTAAGCCACAGTTGGCTAGCTCCAACACCGGAAGAAAGAATCTCATGAGATTCGTGCAGACCAAGACAATATCATAAAAGCACCCCTGAGTTAGCATAAAATTTGCATGCAGATTCACATAGGTTTTACCAAAACCAAGACCGCCTGTACATGTTGTGTACATAAACAAGCACAACAGAACAGCACTGCCAACTTAACTCTTCAGCTTTACCCTGTCATTTTAAGAATAGATCCTTACAACCCCATAAAGCTTCCACAGAATTTGCATTGCAGCTTCCTGCATGGACTCCTTGCGCAACAGCTGCGCCAAGGGTTGCAAGGCAGCTAGCAGCGCTGGGATTACCCAGCCACACTCAAAACACTTGCAACCTCTCTACTTGGGGCAAAGGAAGGCACCTCGAGCCCTTGGGGCAAAGGAACACTTTGTCCCATGTTGCCATCAATCCTCGCCATTATCGCCCCTTAACAATTGTGCAGGGAGCTAGTACCAACCATGGCCAGCAACCCCACAATGTCTTCACCAAAATCTCACCAATCAATAGTAAAAAGCACTGACCACAGAAATCAGCGATGCAATGATGTGGAGTTTACACAGCCAGTACTCCTTGACGCCCTCAGACCCCCTTCCCTGGGGTTGGGACCTGTTGGGAAAGGCTCTGGTTCCCCAGTGACATGGAACAATACAGGTCTGCAGCGCTTGTCTTCATTCAGGAGGCTGCTATTCTGGAAGTGGGTGACCAAATTTGCTTTTCCCTGTGCCATCACAAAATCGTGTTGCGTTTTAGTCTGGTTAGTTACAAAACCGTGTTGCTTTGCACCCCCCAACCCTTGCATTCTGCAGGCCCCCTCCCCCCCCCCCCCCAAAAAAAAAAAAAAAAAAAAAAAAAAAAAAAAAAAAAAAACACCCCTCCCCCTCCCCCTCTCTCCCCTCCCCATGCCTGCTTCCACTCTCTCCACAGTTCCCCCCCCCCCAAAAAAAAAAAAAAAACCACCACACACACACACACACACACACACCCCCCCTGCCCCCCCCCCCCCTTTCTCTCCCTCTCCCCCTCCCCATCCCTCACTCTCCCTTACCTCTCTAACTCCCTCTCCCCACAGGTTGCCCACCCACCCACCCACCTCCCCCCCCCCCCACACACACACACGCGCGCACGGAGACCACAACCCACACGAAAGCCCACATCCACACACACAGCAGGCAGACATCCGCAATCAGGAAGTGGTGCCAACATACCTGAATTCGGGCGTAAGTAATGTGGCAGATCTTTTCGCTATTAAACCTCTCCCATTTCTTGTTATTGAACCGTTCATATATCGGCACTATATACTTGGTATCAATCTGCAGTACAAGTATGGAAATCATTCAGCTGCAACCTACTTGGGAGCACCGACTAGAAAACGGACCTCAAGAAAGGATGGATGCATAAGCAGAAGCCTCACCATGTTAATAAAAGCATAGCCAACGTTACACTTGTTCTTAAAATCTATCGGAAGATAGAAAAAATCATATTGCCCTTTGAATTCTGCATCGATTGTCGTCAGCAGCATTTTTTGTGTGTACTTGTTGGGGATGTTCTTAATCATGAGGGTGCTCCTCGAGTCTTCACCTGCACGTGCGATACAAACTTCACCTGCATGTGCGACAGACGGCCAAGAGGTCGAACTACAGAGTCCAATTTCACTAACCTATACTGTCCACAGCCAAGCATCACTTGAGATAGCATGACAGGGTTTCTGGAACAAAGAGTTCCAAGCTACAGCAACGCAGACACACAAAAAAGGGCCCACCTGCTGTCACTTTTTCTGGATCTAATGCATACATCCGTTCTTGTGCAGCCTTTCGCTCAGCCTCAGCAGCAGGATCTGTATTGCGACTCCGCCCCATTCTATTACTGAGACTGCGATCATCATCCCTCCGCAGCCTCATACGGGGATCCCTTGTAGGTGTAAGGGTAGGGGAAATCCCTGGATAGCCCACCTGCATTATCGGCCCTTCTTTTTGTAAGAAACCATGGGACTTCCAGCCAGCAGCATGAACATGTGCAAGACAGCTACATTACACAACTCCTAGCATGGTCTGCATATGGACCCTGCACCACACAGCAGGGCTGCAAAGTTAATACTTATCAGCCAATAAGAATCAAGCTCACATTTCCCACGAGCGCTCCAGGACTACTTTGCAGAAGCTGGAGATATTGCTGGGCTAATGCTGAGGGGTCATGAAGATGGCGAGGCGATGGCTGGAAGGATCCTGGTGCGCCCTGTGCCCCAATGCTGTCCAGGTTCAACCCTGGCAGCTGGCCAAGAACGCCTCCATAACGCTGGCCAAGAAAGATATTGTCCGCAATACCCGTGCCAAACAAAGAGTTGGAACTCCCAGTCCCACGAAGCCCCTGCAGTGCATAAGTTATTGTCAGAATTTTCCAAACAAAAAAGGAGTTGCATTATCCAAAATGAAATCACCAATTTACAGGTAGCATTCCCTACAAAACGATGCATGATCCCCTTGGAAAGCAGTGTCTCATCGATGTGACCTGCTATCTATACATGGAAGCAACCAACATCCTTAAAGTACATGCATTCCCCACCTTGGCTTGCTGTGCATAAAGCTCTGCAATGTTCCCCGTCGACATACTGACGACCCCTCCACGACGCAAGGGGGTATGCTCAGCCAAACTCTGGTTTAGACTAAGTAGTGCCAGTTCATTGGTAGACATAGACAGCCCGCCATGCTGCAGTCCATTGGTCGTGGTTGGCTGTGTAGGGCTGCTAGGTGGTTGTAATATAGATGTTAAGTTGGGATGACTAGCACTTGTTCCCATCCCCAAACCACCTGCAACGAAGATGCACCACTCAATACATGGCTGGAAAGTTGCATGCATGAAAGAACTATTACAGGCCCACCACACTAATTTGACAAAGATGCTGCTAACTAAACAACCTTGTTCTTATGACCAATTCACACCTGTGGGCCGCAAATACGCATGCAAATTGCTGCCCGAAGCATGGCTCTGGAGGAGCTGGGCACGAATCATATCTGCTTGGAGATGGGCGTCATGCAATGCAGTCATCGACGTGTTACTGCTGCTCTGTGGCAGCATCCTCAGATTGGATTGACTGCCATCAAAAGCGCCTGAAAGTCCACCATTTCCTGCATGCAGAATCCACTCATTTAGCCGGTGTTATGCAGTTTCCCCAAGTCAGGCAGCACCACCAATCGGACCCACCTGTCATCATGTTCAGCAGTGGATCTGATCCAGTGGGGTTATGCATGTCCCAACTTGGAGGGTGCCAATCTTGGAGGAGCTGAGCTCCAGTCCCGTTGTGCTGAGGAGCTTGAGGATCCTACATTAAAGAAACCAAACGGTTATTGCGGGCAACCATGGATGCTTCCCAAGAATGTGGCATCTCAACCTGCATGCATGAAACAGACAGAGATCCTGTAGGGCCTCGAAACAATGCAAGGCGCCCCAATCAAAAGAATTGCAACCAACAAACAATTGATCAGAGAAGAACTTGCCTCGCTTATAGTGGGCACTCTGGGATTGGCGTTTATCTTCTGAAAAGCCAATTCAGCATGTCGAACATCATAGAACTCCACCAGACGGCATTTACGTACAGTTGGATGTTTCGCAATAGACTTTACGTCTGAGCTTTTCACATCACCAAACGTAGTAACGATAGCCAGTACATCTTCAAGAGGTATGCCCTCATCCACGTTGAAAAGGCTGACAACACCTGCATTAAATTGCAACCATTCATGGTTCGGTAGTAAACTAGAGGAATAACCAACAAAACCCACTGAGCAACATCTTCATCGATATAATCCACATTTCTTACCTTCAACAGCATCCTTAGTCCCCTCTTTCGGTTCATGAAAAGCTACAGACAACGGCCGCCCATTGACTGGTCGGCCATTGAGAAAATTAACAGCAAGGGCAGAGGCCCTCAGGTCATAATAGCTGATCATGACAACACCATTATGAATCAATCCAGTGTACAAGGACCGAAGGTCTCCATGTTCCTGCACCACAAACCATCATAATCTCAAGCGAAAAGATAGAGGAGATCACAAATAAATAACCTCTTAAAACAAAGCCCCAAATCGATTCCATGACAGAGTTTCTCACACCCCTCCCCCAAACTGCAAAATGTGCAACCCAAAACTCCAACTCCCCCCCCCCCCAAAAAAAAGGGGGAGGGGTGTGGGAAGGTCGCAAGGGAAACCCCAGCCTTCTACCCTTGGTAAATCTCCCTCCGGCCACCCACTTCAGGACGACTTGCCCATGAATACTTCCCATATGAAGTAAAACACTCTAACACAGAAAATGCATGGGTACCTGAAAAACTTCTTGCAGATGCTCGGGTTTCGTACTAGGGTCCACATTAGAAACTAGAATGATGCGTGAACAGACTTCTAAAGGGAGGGGCGGTGCGTGAGCTAGACTTTGGTGACTATCCGATCGCCTCATATCTGTTTCCCACAGCATACATTCCTGGTCAGACGCCGCACAACTCTCAAACCAATCACAAATGCAGTTACCACAAAGCAAGCAGGGAACCCACACCTAACCTAAATGTCCTCCAGAAGAGGCCCTTCCTCACACGTATTGTACTCACTTTGAATTGAATCTCGGGAAAATTCTGGAGGAAACTCGTCTGGCCTTGAAGGGCCTGGAAGGGAGCGGGTGCCAGGGAAAGATGCATACGGCGCCTGTCCCGGTCCTCCTCCCATAACACTTTCCAGTCGTGCAAGACCATCAACACCTTGAGTCAAATCTCCGGGAGATCTGCACAACAGAAGACAGCACAGTCAACATCGAAAAGAAAACCCTTCTTCACTTGGCAAGCACCATGATGTGTTCCGTGAAGACCAGAAAAATGTCCCACATGTAGGGCAACCCTCGACTGGTGATCTTTAGTGTCTTCTGCTGCGTTCTGGACGAGCAATTGTTATTCACAGCTGATAGTAAAAAGCACAAAGCGGTATCAATTGGCAAACAGATGCCTGAGCATACCCTCTCAAACTCATAAGGCTTGGTAAGTAGCCATGACAATCACAGTACTGTCTGACACAAGGTATTGGCGTGGTACCAGGCCGAACCTGTTGTCCATGTCCCCAAGAGAATCATACGAGTCTTGCTGGGCAGCACCAAGTGCAGAGCTGCGGGGCATCTCTGCCTGCTGTCCAAGGGCTAACTGACTCAAAGTCCTGTGTATTGCTGCCATGCTGGGATCCTCAGATTCATCAAACTGACTCCGCTGGACTCCTTGACTGCCCACAGCCCCCAAGGCTCGAAGGTTTGTGGATGAGCCAGCACCTGACAGCTGGTTTCCACTTGCAACTGTTGATAGTGTATTGGTGCTAGCACTTCGGGGGAAGCCACCTCCCGCACCAATCATGTCCGACACGGATCTTGTGTGATTCAGCCCCAGGCTCTTTGTAAACTCTCCTGAGGCAGTCGCAACTGTCCCTATATCTGCAGTTCCTTCAAATTCCTGCAAAAAACATGAGATTCAGGTCACACTACTTAAATGAAGAATAGATAGTGAGATACCTGACAGCAGAACACCCAGGCATGCTCCTGGTCCAGGAGCATGCCTGCATAGACCAAACAAACATGAGAACAGCATTGGGAAAAACACTGCACACACGGGGTGAAGAACAAAGTGCACGTACCGTAGTTAACAAGTGCGGCGGTTTCCATGAATCATTCAATAAGCCATTCACCACAGGCCTGCTGTCATACTGTATCATGGCTCATTCCCCGGAAGCACAAAAATAATCCCTGCAACAACAAAGCAACTTAAGTTGTAGGGTGATCTGCCTCAGAAAGCACAAGACAGAAGTCCAATGAGTGGCTCAAGGAAACCCCCCTCCCCCCCACAGGAAGCAGGGTAGTGCCCCTTTGTTGTACTGTCTACAGACCGCAAGACAGCAAGCTGTACTCAAAAAGTACCTTATGAAACAACAGAGATTCTTCATGCCTTGCAGGTCAGGCTTGGCCTACCACATCTCAGTATTCTAGCCAACTCCTTTCACTTCGACATGACTTAATTAAAACTCTTCCTAACCAGGAAGAGCTGATTTAAATACACCGTGACAATCACAAAAATTGTCCTGATATCATCATACGTCCTACCTGGATTGCAAACCCTCTGCAAATACACCATTGATCAAGTTGTTCGTGTGCAAATGAACCATAATATCTGTATTCCTGCATTCCTAGTGCAATTATTGAAAGGGAATTTAATAATTTGAAAAACATGGCTCTCATGCGCTCGACAAAAGCATCAGGTAAAATTAAAGTTCTGGTGCCCAAGGACTTCAACTCCCCTTGGTGGCACAACAAAAAGGAATGCTGTGATTTTCCTCCCGCATCAGACTTCCACATCACACTAGGACAAAAGCGATTTCTGCACTCAATCCAATTGCTATCACCATCTCCCAAGTACAGCAAACCACCATATGCTTGTATGGGAAAGGAACGGCATGGAAATCCCCAACACTGACTGAAGCTGTGCAAGCTTCGTCGCCGATTGCCATAAGGCCACGGCCACCCTTCTAAATGCAACCATCACAGACTTTTACGCCTTCACATCACTTTTAGATGACACAAAATGGAGAGACCACGGGTGACTCGCCGAAGGTTGTTCCACAACCCCTGCCTTCACTCAGACGCCTCTTTCTTGCAGTGACAGTTCACAGAGCAAACACCCTATTGTAGATGCTGAGCATCCATACCATTGTCGGAAAGAGGGAGATGGTCTCCAGCCTCGGTCTGGCAGCGGGCCCCCACCAAGGACAAAAGAACAATAAGAACCGAAAAAGAAGCCTCACCTTTCTTTGCAAAATGCATTTAACACGTCTCAAGAAGCATTGGGTCCCCTTACGATTAAAAATCCGTCGGGTATCAGGCACCTACTACGAATAAAGTGCCCATCTCGCTGCAGGGCTCGTTGAAAACCATCTTCGGCTGGCGCCGACAACAAATATAAACGGACGCAAAACCCCAGCCACAAAGTGAGCAAATTGTGTGTGTGTATGCCTGTCTACGCAGTCTGGGGCACCATGAGTACGGTGCGTGTCGCTGAGAAAGCATGCGGATCCGGTGAACTACTCGCCACGCCACAAACGCGATAGGGTTCAATAGGGACCGATTCTTGGCTTCCTGGCCGTCCGTAACCAGTCGCCGCAGGTTTGACACCTGTTACCGGTCACGAAGCACATGCCTTCTGATTGTTCCAGATTTGGCAAGGCTGCGCGTCTTGCCGCCCCGTTCATTCTGATTCTGATGGCTTTCGGCAGAATCCGGACCACCCACGAGGGGAAAGTTCTGTGACCCTGCTTCCGAGCCACAGGGGGAGAAGTCTGGCGTGCGGCTGCTTCGGGCATACAGACAACAAACATGCTAGGCAATAGGCACCCACTTAAAGCAGGCCACTGCAAGTTCTGATGCTATGATGCATTTCTAACCAAAAGCTCCCCTGAGAAATGGGCTTGTGTAGCAAATACTAGTAGAAATAGCTCAGTTCAGTGGAAACCTCTGGGTCCTCTTCCTTTTTCCTTTCTAAGATTCAGCCTCTTACCAACACCCATCTGCTGCGAAGTTCATGGGCTTTCACACAGCTGCGAAGGCGCAAGGAAAGTAAATAAATGGGGTTAACTCCCTTTTGAATCTTGGTGGTTCGGCCCGTCCGACGGACACTTTCACACTTTGTAACAGCCCACCCCCCCTCTCCCCCCCCTTCTCTCTCTCTCTCTCTCTCTCTCTCTCTCTCTCTCTCTCTCTCTCTCTCTCTCTCTCTCTCTCTCTCTCTCTCTCTTCTCTCTCTCTCTCTCTCTCTCTCTCTCTCTCTCTCTCCCCCCCTCTCTCTCTCTCTCTCTCCTCCCCCCCCCCCCTCTCTCTCTCTCACACACACACACACACACACACACACACACACACACACACACACACACACACACACACACACACACACACACACACACACACACACAAACACACTTTGTAAACAGCCCACCACCCCCTCCCCCCCCCCCTCTCTCTCTCTCTCTCTCTCTCTCTCTCTCTCTCTCTCTCTCTCTCTCTCCTCTCTCTCTCTCTCTCTCTCTCTCTCTCTCTCTCTCTCCCCCCCCTCCCTCCCGCCCTCTCTTCCCACCCCCCCTCTCTCTCTTCCCCCCATCCACCCCCCCTCCTCTCTCTCTCTCTCTTCCCCGCATCCACCCACCCTCCTCTCTCTCTCTTCCCCCCATCCACCCCCCCCCCCTCCTCTCTCTCTCTCTCTCTCTCTCTCTCTCTCTCTCTCTCTCTCTCTCTCTCTCTCTCTCTCTCTCTCTCTTCCCTCTCCTTCCCTCCCTCCCTCTTGTGTTTCTTGACTACATGTAGTCAAAGGTGGTGTACACAACCTTTGTTTTCGGCCCCTAGATTCCGCGTTCCCGCATGCACGATTTCTGGTGTGCGGTTAGGATAAGCTTCACTCTCAATACTAAACAGGACTCAGGTCCTCGTGTGTATGGATATGTGTGGGTATGTGTGTACGCATGCGTGGTGCCGGGGGGACCCTCCCTCATGTCTCTGCCCCCCCCCCCCTTTTCTCTGAATGCAGATGAGTATGTGCATAAGTATGTGTGCGTGCATGCACGTGTGTGGGGGTGTGTGTGTGTGTGTGTGCGCGCGCGCGCGCGCGTTCCCGCACCCGCAGGGTCCACATGTGCATGCGCGGGTGCTTCTATTAGTTGACATCTTGCATGTCTCAGCTCAAGAAAGGAACAAAATGCGTATTCCGACCACCTTCATTGAGGGTTACAGACTCTTAAATACTGCACAACCAACCTTGATGTGTAGTGTAATTTTAAGGGAAAGGCAGACATTGCTATGGGTTACTGATTGCACACGTCCTGTGAAGCCAGGCGATACACATGACAAGTACCAGTTCTAAAAACATGGACTTAACTCCTGATTAAGAAAGGCATTCATAACACAACACCGTAAACTAGGAGCACTGCACATCTGGATTTCGGTTACAGCGTGATGCCATGTGTCTCATAATAATCCAAGGTCACCAAACCTAATCTGTAACGGCTAAAGATGGATATGACACGACAACGTCTAAAGATGGATACGACACGAATAGTTGGATATGACACAACCAACGTTTACCTCCTGGCCCCAGAGGCAGGGAGTGTTCAATTGAACACTTTCAAACCAAGTTAGATATGTTGTCTTTACAGTAAGAAATTTCGCGAGACGCACCCTTTAGATGGTCAAAGGATGGCACAGATGCGAAGGCATTCAAGCACTATTCAACCAATCACTTAGCTCACATATAGCTATAATGCCTCGGGCGGCAAGAACTTTCTGCTTTGTGGATCATCATCCATTCAAAAGCTGATATAATTTAGCTAAAGCTCGATAGATTAACGAGCTAACTCCAATTGCTGTTGACCATCAAGGGCAGTTAGTTTGACCCATTGGGCAAATGCTAGTTTCAAATTTTAGTTCAATAACTTACTAGCCATGTATGTCCTAGCAACCGTGAGCCATGTGGGGCCTCACCTCCTCCCAACATCAGGGTAGGAGCGAGGCACTCGTTTAGGATTAACTAGTTCAGTTTCCTTCAAGAGCTTCCACTGCCAACCGCAAATGACATATCTTGCTTGTAACAAAAATTTGCTTTGGGCCTCACTTGGGTTGCACTCTCAAAACCCGACAGGTTCACGGACTGCAATGCCCTACACGAGTCCGCAGCACTTCAACAGTGATGCCACCAGGGAAGTATTGCAGCCACCTGAGGGGCCAAATGTACACAAATCCCTGCCGCCGGGGTCACAAAAATGTTTGAGAAGTGCCTTCAAATTAATCTACAATGAACAGTGCATGGGGTTACGCGAACTATATATATGCACCGCACGCACTAAGCTGGTGAGCAGCGACATGACCAACATCCAAGCCTCCAGAGCAGGCCTGTGCCAAGGTCGAGGCCGAGGCCTGTGTACCATCACCTGCCGTCTGCAACATGTCCATTAGAAGACGCCCCAAAAAAAACCTCCTCCAGCATACTTGGTCCATGTCAATGCAAAAAGCATGCATTACTCGCGTACTGGACGATTGTGAAGTGTACCAAGCTGACTGGATGTAGCTCTTCAATGCAGAGCGATGCGACCCAAGATCAAGATGCATCTAGTATTGATGCCTACTCAACGATCAGCAATCCAACCAATGGGCACGTGCCGCATAAACACAGTTTTGAACCGCACTGGTTCCCGAAGGAGACACATGGGTTCAGTATTACAATGTGAAGCGCTTTACAACATGACATTGTCTACTAGTTCCGGTGATGGAATCCCCAAACCGCAACAGCAGCAAGATACACACAGCAGACAACTACAGTCACACATCCTCTTCATCCTAATATACATGTGTCGTGAGGATATGGCACGGGAGGGAACCATTGGGCTTCTGCATTTCAGCATATATGACACATGGCTTACGGACTACTTATACTTCGCTTTTTATTTCAACATGGACCGGAGCTCTTACGAGTCCGGGCAAGATCCAGTGGCATGATGGCTTTCCTGACCTCGTCTCCATCTGCAAGAACTAATAGATGCGGCAACTAGTACTTCTAGGACAGAACCTCGTCAGACTTGGCCTAGTGACAGAAGACGACCAAACATTTCAGCACTCGCAGTTGTGCCTCATGAATGACTAGATGAATGTCACACCTTACCCGTCATTATGACTAGATGGGCTTGTCTGGCAATGCTTAACTTCTGAACTTCATTCTGGTGCCTCAAACTGGTCATGCCGAAAATGTGGTATCCTGAGACCCAGGCGATGCTCCTGCAACAACCTGTTCGAAGAGAAGCATCTGTAAACCTGTGCGGCAGAGCTTCCTGGGACGGCCATCCTCGGAAGGTTCATCCAGATCACTTTTGGTAACATCTTCGACAATGCTGCTGTTAAGCGCATCTCCCAAGCTGTCCCAGCTTGCTATCCTGGCCAGTTTGCCATGCTCATTCTTTACCACCTGCAACACCCACAACGTCGACTTCAACCACCAGTTAAATCAGTTCACAAGTTGTTGCACCACGTGGTGTCAATGTAGTAAGGAATTGCACCCCCCCCCCCCCCGGCCCCTTCCCCAAAAAAAGAGGGGAAAAAGAAGATTATGATAGTACACGTGAACCATTCTCTCGAAGAAATTATGACTTTAGTATTGAAAGCATTTACAAAAGAAGCTTATGAGGAAGCGCACGCCTGGGAACATCAGGAACACAAGGGTGCATATGGACTGCGACTGATCCTGAGAAAGACAGCCACACACCACAAACAGCAGGAAAACAGGCAGGGCAAGACTGACCTGGGCAGCCCGATAGGGAAATCTGGGAACGTCTCCAGACAAGGCTGAGGTGCATGCTTCATAAGCCTCCAAAAGCTGCTCGCAGCGGCTTTCCAGGCTTCCTGTTATGCCAACGGACAAGCGAACCAATCCAGGAGGTATGCCTGCAACAATCACATCCGTCGTATTCACAACATACACACAAGAAAGAAGCAGAATTCAGCAAGAATGACGAGGGCTGTCTGTTGCACCTACCCTAACCCCACTTGAAAGCACCAACAGGCCATTTCTGAAAGGTACCAAGCCCACGAGTCATTTAAGCCTCCCAAATGCAAATACTAAGGAGAAAGTTGGGGTCTGCAAGAGATGGACCATCTATAAAAGGCCAGGCAGCCATGTCTACTCCTTCCCCAACCTTTCCCCCTTCTGAAGACTCCTTCCACCCTTTCCACTCTTTTCCCTTTTCTTCATGACCTCTGCACTTCTCTAGTCTCCGCCCTTTCCCATCACATTGGGGATGCATGCGCGTGCGCGTGTGCGTGTCCTGTGTGTGTGTGTGTGTGTGTGTGTGTGTGTGTGCACGCGCGCGCATGGGCACTAGCGTGTTCACGCACGTTTGGGGCTGGGAAGGTTGTCTTTGATGGAGTGCGGGGGAAGATAGGGGAGCAAAATGGATGCTTTAAGCAAAAAGCATACACTGTCAGTATTTTGGCTTACTCTTACAATCAAGAACACAACCTGTCATAGAATATTGCACAAAACAAGCCTATGACCGAAAACTGTGCGGCACATCCATAAGTGACCCCAGATATTCCAACACGTCAGGACCTCCATCTGCACACAGTACCACCTTCGAAAGCAAGTAGAAACTTGCTCCTCCAATCCGAGGACGTGAGTTGAGACTGAAAGACCTACTCCCGAATCCATGGAAGACACCATTCCTTAAAAACAGAATGTACAAACCTTCTAAACCATGGAAGAAACCATTCCTAAAAAACAGAATGTACCAACTTCTAATCTCAAAGCTTATGTAGCCCCGACCCCAACAGACACGCACAGGTACGCGCGCCCGCACGCGAGCACACAAACACAAACACAAACACACACACACACACACACACACACACACACACACACACACACACACACACACACACGCACGCAGACACGCACACACACACACACACACACAAACACACACACACACACACACAAACACACACACACACACACACACACACACACACACACACACACACACAGAGAGAGAGAGAGAGAGAGAGAGAGAGAGAGAGAGAGAGAGAGAGAGAGAGAGAGAGAGAGAGAAGGGGGGGGGAGAATGTAAGTCATACTTTACAAAACAACTCACTAAACTGTAATCGACAGTCACAGGTGGAACATTCCCCCCGGCGGGCAGAGGCGAACCTGCAGACAGCCGCTCATCCTCCGACAGTTCGCTGGACGTTGTGGCGCCTGAACACGACATCAGAGTGTCGAAGTACCCAAGACTGACTGCCATGAACCCAAAGCCATGTTTGTTTTGCAGTCTCTCCATGAAAATGCCAGCAGCCTTCTGACTGCCCATGTCTATTGTCAAAAGGCCCCCCCATCCATACTCGTTGTTGCGCAGCTTTGCCAGCAAGTGATGCTGGGGGTGGTCGGGCAGACCGGGATAAACCACTTTGGCTCCAGCCTGTGCAACCACATTCATTTGTCTCAGCCAAAGAACCACGAGGGTGAGATTTGCCCCAGACACAGACAAAGCGAGCGAGATTTGCCTCAGACACAGAAAACGCGAGTGAGATTTCCCCAGACACAGAAAACGCGGGTGAGATTTGCCTCAGACACAGAAACACGGGTGAAGAGTGCCCTGCTTGGTAGTGAGGGCAGAGTTCGCTCTGAACCCAGTTAGAGATAGATGATCCAGACGAGTGCACACCAAATATCAGATGCAAAGAACCATGCCTTTCATGTGCACCCCATTATCCAGTAGCAAACCACCAGATGCTGCCCTTAGCAAGGACTCAGGCAAACACACCGGAAGTACTTTTTCTGGGGTTACATGGTTCCGCACTAGAAGGGCAAAAGAAGAATGGCCTTAAGGAATATTCTGGTATGCTCCAGTACGCTGGGTGGGCACAAAATACAAGCCTGCCAATTTGCACCACCTCAAAACCACAGGGACGAAAAATGAGAAACAAGACAGACACACACACACACACACACACACACACACACACACACACACACACACACACACACACACACACACACACACACACACACCCACCAATATCACTGAACAAACAATCCAGCACCCAAAAACAGATCACTCGCAAAACAACTGAAACAGTACCCAACAATGCAGACCAGTGACTTTAGCGACAACAACCCCCAGATGGAAGCGTGTGTGCCCCAAATGAACAAGGACTTGCATCCTTTAAACTCGACACAAACTAGAATCCCTTGCAAACGCACAAGCGAGACTCTCCACACAATACTGCATGGACAAGATCGCACAAACATCAAGTGAAATGAATATCCTTGGTCACCCTGCACCGTCAGTAGACTTGCAATGCTCCCATTAGAGAAGTGAAGAAAGGAAACACAGAAATAGTCCACACCATGGAAAGGAGCTTCGCGCAAGCTAGAGCGCGGCGTGAGTGCTCAGCCATTCGCAAACCCAGATGGGGTATGCGCAAATGCAAGTCTGAGGCGGTCTTTGGCTCAAGAGTTGGGCCCAGCAGCATCACCGGTCCCAAGTGCAGATCCATGAGTGCATTAATGGTCTTCGCAGTACCACAGATAGCACCTTCACATTGAAAAACAATAAGCAAAACCACCTTCATATGCAAGACAATTCTTTGGCAAACCCCTTTTCTTGCTCACAAAGCGCTCAAGTGAGTCTACCGAAGCCAGGCTTGCAGAGCTGAACCCCACCGCCGTGTGCTTGCAGGTTTTTATCCTAAGTGCAGTTGACTTTAATTGTTTTTCCTTGGCTCGAATCATTTTTACATTATACAAGCAAGTACAACAGCATCCAATATACAGTGGCTACATTTGACTAACCATCGGCTCTCGGCCCATCAGGCAATATAAACTGGTAGGATACAAGGCTATGGGACCACCTGCAATGACGTCAGAGGCTCCAGAAATGAACTTTGTCATGCTGTGAACCACCACATCGGCCCCCCACTTGGCGGGGGACAAAATCATTGGCGTAAAAGTATTGTCAACAACAAATTTGATCCCCTGCACTAGCAAAATTCTGTAACTCTGACGAACACAGTTCCTGTGGCTGTCATTGGCAACTGTGACAGGATAAATCGAAGACACATAACATGGAACAGATGACTGGAGGAGATAAATCAGCACTCAAATTTGAACTGGACTTGCAGGCAATTCTTCTAATCGGCATGGTGGCATGCAAATTGCCAGCTGGCTTACATCATAGGGATGCTTCCTAGCATCATCAAGCTCTGGGTGCTCACCTTCTTTTTCGCCAAAGTTGAAAGCGCTTCGAGATCTGCCACAACAAGAGTGGGATTGGACACTGTCTCTGTGTAAAGCACCTGCACAGCACAATTATTAGTTCACACACCCCACCCCTCCAAAACCTACATTTTTAATAAAAATAGCATTATTAACAACAACAACAACAATTGTTATGATAAGAAAATACAATGACAACAACATCGTACCAACCAAAAATATTGCAGTTGTTCTTTAATTTGAACACCTTTACACGCGAATCATACTTGAAAATAATGAACTATCCAAATAATAATGACCGTAACCAAATGAACGCCTGTTTTTGGGACCCCTAAATCTTCCTAAATCCTGAACTTGCCCAAAATGATCCGGAGAATTTGCAGACCTCTTTAAATGTCTAGCACACCACCAAAAAACAATGTTTTAGACCATGCACAACCACTCTACTCCTGTCTAGAAAGCTGACAGCCCGCCCTCCCCAACCTCACATCCTCCGGGCATATTGGTTTCTAATGCCTATAAGACGTCCAAAAGTCCTCGAATATTTTTCTGGGAAGCCCGAAGTCCTTCTAACACTTACCCAAAAAGGAGCCACAAGGCTCGCACTTTCACAGTCAGGAAAAATATCACCGTTATAGACTGAACACCTGGTTTTTGTATTCCTAAATACACCTAACTTTTGAATGTCAGATATTCTAGTACAATATTTACGGTCGGCACAGTCATGGTAATAATATTGTAATCGTTCGATTAAGGACAAAGCACCAACTTGGCCACCTACCTTGGTCTTACTCCCAATGGCCTTTTCCACTGCTGACAAATCATTTATTGGTACAAAGCTGGTGGTAATGTTTGCCTTACGTGGTAGAAAGTCCTTCAAAAGTGCAAAAGTACCCCCTGGAAGGTGTATAAATGTCTCTTAGGCCATTACACTTCATGTCCCCCACAACATTACACAATTTTTACGAATGGGCAGCAAGGACGACCTACCATACACCGCATTTGAGGCAACAACATGATCCCCAGAGTTGCAGAAGTGTAGAAGAACTGATGAGATGGCTGCCATGCCTGAACTTGTGGCATATCCAGCTTCTGTACCTTCAAGGGCTGCAAGCTGTCTTCCTAAGTACCTTACTGTGGGATTGAATGAGCGGCCATACAAATAACACCCTGGTCAAGCCCGAGAAGGTTAGCTCAAGTTAGCACCCCTGCAAGCTTATGACCACATTCCCACTATCATAGGATTTGTTTAAATAAAAAGTATGTCTTTTCGTTCTATAAGTATGAAGTTAAAGAATGCGTTGGAGGTTTAGGCATTTCGAAGAGGCTGCTTCTTATGCTACACAACTAGACCTTCATCCACACTGTGGATGCCGTCGTGGAACAATCTGGGGGAGAGTACTCAAGATAATAGAATAGATTCCCCAGTGTCTTGCCTCAGACAGTACACTCACCTTCTATATGGCCCTTTGTCCCAGTAAAAATATCCTGCATAGTATGAGCTCGCAGAACTGCAAAACACCCATCCATGTCAGAAATAAATATAAAATAAGATAAAAGCTACCGATCATGTGCCAAAACGACCGATCAATGGGTCAGGCCTCGGTCAAGCCTAGGCTACCTACCCGTGAAGGTGGTGCTGTTCTCTATGCTTGCATTGACCTGCGTGAAAGACCCTCCGCCATTAAAACGGTTGCTACATGAGTACACAAGACAGGCATTGGTTTAGTTGGTTATCGCCAAAGCCAAGACAGGTGCATCAGGAAGTACACGTATGACGTGTGCAGCAACCATGTTCCCAGCATATGTTCTCTTACCCCACCATACTCTCCGAACTCCCTTGTCATGTTGGCGAGGCGCTCTGCCGCAGACCCCGCCAACGGCCCCTCTGACTGCGCGCCAAGCAGACTCATATGGGTGATTCTGCGTCGAAACCCGTACTTTGGAAAAATGACCTGTGAGAAAGTGTATATTTCAATAACAAACTCGTGGACCCTTACATAAACTTAAGAGAAACTCGCTTCAACTTTAAGATGCTTAGTTGGTTTACGCCATTCCGAAACTCACACCTCAGCTTCCCGTTTGATTCTGACGGCATCGCACGTGCAGAGAGCATCGTGGGCAGCTGCCAAGTTGGCAGTTCTGGCCTTTTTGGAGCCTGGCGCGTCCCAAACTACGAAACCGCACGTGCCTGTTTGGCCTCCGAAAGCCTAGGGCCTGTTTGGCCAAAGCCTGAAGCCTGAGCCTGTCTGGCTTACCTTTACAGGGCCTACGGCCGAGTGCTGGGGCCTTAAGGCAGGCGGTCTTAGACCCTTACAAGGAATGCCTGCCTGTGTGGCTGCCTGCCTCTTCCCGGCTGCTTCATTGAATTCATGTTTAAAAGTTTGTTTTAATATGAAAAGTGAAGCATGCCCAAACACCGAACCATGTATGCTACATGCTTGTACATGGAAACCAAGGGCCGCGGACTCACAAGATGATGACAGCTGCTCAATGGAGATCGACAATGAAGTAAAAGAGTGTAGAAAGCCGGTTTGGGGGGGGCGGGTGGAGACAAGTCCGTAGAGTTGCTTTTTAAGAGAAAGGAATTTGTTTCGAAACCAGTGAGAACATTGAAGCACCGGCAAAAGACCCATGAGAAGCATAACGACGTATAAAGATGTACAAGAAGCATGAGGAAACTGAGGCGTGTGACCGGGGGAAGGGAACACACACACACACACACACACACACAACACACACACACACACACACACACACACACACACACACACACACACACACACACACACACACACACACACACACACAGGAGAGAGGGCGACACAGAGAGAGAAAGCGAGGGGGAGGGGGAGAGAGAGAGAGAGAGAGAGAGAGAGAGAGAGAGAGAGGAGAGAGAGGGGGGGGGAGAGAGAGAGAGAGGGAGAGAGAGAGAGAGAGAGAGAGAGAGAGAGAGAGAGAGAGAGAGAGAGAGAGAGAGAGAGAGAGAGGGAGAGGAGAGGAGAGGAGAGAGAGAGAGAGAGAGAGAGAGAGAGAGAGAGAGAGAGAGAGAGAGAGAGAGAGGAGAGAGAGAGAGAGAGAGAGAGAGAGAGAGAGAGAGAGAGGAGAGAGAGAGAGAGAGAGAGAGAGAGGGAGAGAGAGGGGGGAGAGAGAGAGGGAGAGAGGGGGGGGGAGAGAGAGAGAGAGAGAGAGAGAGAGAGAGAGAGAGAGAGAGAGAGAGAGAGAGAGAGAGAGAGAGAGAGAGAGAGAGAGAGAGAGAGAGAGAGAGAGAGAGAGAGAGAGAGAGAGAGAGGCGGGTAGGCAGGGTGTATGTTTGGCACTCTAGAAGCACAATTGTGCCTCCCTCTCTTCCTCCCCCCCCCCCGTCCCCCCTCCCTCTAAAATCCCCCCTCCTTCCCTCCCTGTCCCTATGCCCCCCCCTCTCTCTCTCTCTGTGTGTGTGTGTGTGTGTGTGTGTGTGTGTGTGTGTGTGTGTGTGTGTGCGCGCGCGCGCGCGTGTGCGTGCGTGTAAGCGCCTCGAGATCTCTGTGCCTCTCTCTTTCGCTCTCTCCCTCTCTTACCCCCCCCCCTTGTGTACCAGTTGCTTGGCATGACTCTTGGATTGTTTCCCAGCCGTGTTGAGGGTTTCTGGCTTTGGCTGAGGATCCGGCTCTTTTCAACCATCTCTGTGGTTCCTCACTTGCTCTTGCCGGTTTTGTCGGTACTCATTCTTATTACGTTTAGTCGAGCGTCATTCTCATTATGTTGAATTGAGCGTCATTTGTTCTTTTGTCTTGCCACCCCATTCTCCTCCCTTGATCGTTGATCTCCGTTGACTGTGTCGTATGGACATGTTCTTCCATGGCCCCTGGCTACCGTAAACAGTTTTATACTTTACCTATCCCTATTATATAAGAGGGATCTCGTCCTGGCAGCGCCTGCATGAACGGGGTATACGGACATACCTTCACTGGCTGCTTCCACGAGGGAGAGTCAAGAAGAATGAAGAACTGGCACTGGGTGAGAATTGAACTGAGGCATAAGCGTCAGACATGCTAAATCTAAATAGAAACCCAACTACAATTCCTCGCCTTAGACCACCTTAGCTCACTTTCTAAACGAAACCAAAACAGCAGACAGCGCATCAAAGAGGAACAGTGGGATCCCTTGGAAAAGGCCAGCCACATCCAAGAGGGGAAAAAAAAGGTTAATGTCCTTCGACTTCTCCTTGCATGGCCATCTTACAGAGCCCAGCAAGGAATCCTGCGAACATACGTGCAGCCCAAAACTGAGCTTTCTCATAAAATACTGAGACCATGTACTGTAGCATGCCAAAAATCCATCCTGCTGTCCTTTCTTCAAAAAATGGATCTGTGAGGGGACCCCTTACGGTGCAAATTAGGGTTCAAACCTTCCTCGACAGCTTCCCCAGTCTAGGTCACGCAAAAGTCGCCAGAGAGCATAATTACACACACTCACACACTCTCACACACACACACACACACTCACTCACTCACTCTCTCTCTCTCTCTCTCTCTCTCTCTCTCTCTCTCTCTCTCTCTCTCTCTCTCTCTCTCTCTCTCTCTCTCTCTCTCTCTCTACATATATATATATATATATATATATATATATATATATATATATATATATATATATATATATATATATATATATATATATCTTGTCACGACGGCCAGATGTGCCTATCAGCCAACTCCGAGATAAGATCCAACAGAACCACCGTCTATGATGGTTGGGAACAGCTTGTCCCCCGACACATTATAGGCTTCAGCTACCAATGCAATCTGCAGAATTTTGAAGGTTGTGCACAAGGTAACATTCACAAAATACATGCAAAGCAAAAGTTCAGAAGCAGCACAAGACACAGAAAGCTTGCCACCATAGAATACCATATGTAGGGGGATCTCGTGGGGATAAGGCACAAAATGATGGCCTATCCTATCCCAAAAACATGAAGTGAATAAGAAACGTGTTCTACTTCTGAGCACACAAACATTGACTGACGCTCCCCAAGAATACAGATACCTGCACCACCCAGAAGGTAGCCTAAGACCTGACAGGATGCTTGGGGAACCATCTTTCCCATCTGAACTTCAGTGCCCATCTCAAACCCCTCACATTAGGTGGTTTATTTCTAAAGAGCTTACCAAGCATTTTGGTTCCTGCCGGGTAACCTGGTATTCAGATGCCTGAATGATGCAACTAGGCAACTGCCCTGCTAGCACAAAACCACATCCTCATCTACGTCGAGTGGTGGCCTGGACTACAGTAACAAAACATTCCGGGACACTCTTCATTTTCTGCCTGTTGAGAAATTTTGAAGGTGCAACTTCAAAGTTGATAGACATGGGTATGCCGAAGCCGTGTTGCACCCTCCTCCTGCAGTTCAGTAAGGGAAGGAAGACCCTTAAAGGAACTTCTGGATAACAAAAGCTGTCATTGCCCGAGGACACAGTTTCCCGTCACATTGGCCCACTCCGATCAATAGCAGCACGACCATTTCTCCTCAAAGATCACTATAGAATCCTGTCCGCATACGAGGAGGTGTCCCCAACACCTGGAACCCCTCCCACTTTCTGTTACTTCAAATAAATATGGTTCTGGCTTTTGAGGAACAAGCATCACTCTCACAGCGGTGACGACAAAAGGATAGAGACGTGTCAACTACAAGTACATTTTCATCACGTAGCTGTAACACAAGAACTCTGCAGATTCCTATTTTGAACTGAAAGTTCTTCTCCACCAGTGTTTCATTCATAATCTCACTTCAATCAGATGAAGCCATCCACTCTAACAAAACAATATTATCAAGGCCCTGGTATCTGCATTGCAAGCAACTTTGCTCTCTATATGTCAATGAGCTAGCAGCACACCCCATTATCATAAAGACAAGTAACAGCTGGATCTGCCTGACTTAAACATGTGAAGTGCTGCTTGCATACAACTTAGCGCTGCTAGGGTGGAGCTCATCCACTAGTTTGGATCAACAGCCTCTTAGCAATAAATGTTAACCGATACATCTAGCACGGTGAACATCTCTCATGCCACAGCTAAGTTATTCCCACAGCTATGCCTTCTTGGTACTTGAAGGACAGGACAGGAAGTTGCCACGCCGCTATACACAGTCACGTAAGAAACAAGAAATACGCTGCTAAAATAGGACAGAGGTATAGGTCACTACCTCCATAGGACCAGAAAAGTTCTGAACGGAAGAAACTTCTCCAAGGTCCAAAATTGCATGCTCTGGGATATGCAAGGCCGTTTCGCGCTGAAAGTCAAGTCTCTTTTCGCGATTACGTGTTTCCGAGCATGGAAATCTTGGCCTGCACAGAGGTGTCGGAGGAACCTTGCCCTGCAGTTCCAAAGAGCAACTTAATGCCAGCATTTCGATGTAAAGAACTGGCTGAGACTCTGTCACAGGCTCAGACTTTGTTATTAACCGTAACATCCTTGCTCTGGAAGGTGTAAGTGAGTGCACCGGGGGGCTAAAGATCGGAGAGGTCACAGTCTCACTGCCATGGGAAGCTATTCCTCGATCTAGAGCACATAATACTGGAGCATGCACGAAGATCGACCATGCAAACAACAAAATGTCACAAAAGGGTGGTGCACTCGGTTACACTAAATCATCCCATGTTCAAAATATGCATTGCTTGGAAGGGCTGGCACAAAGGTCCCCATCGTGGGATTATCAATGTTTACCTCATTGCTGTTCCTGAGTTCAGCTTTCATTAACGCCCTCCGCATAACAGTCTTCCGTAAATCTTCTCCTAACTGAACGTCACTTGGAGATGCTGGAACTCTTTCTGAGTTGCCATTCGTGCCAGATAAACGTGACCGACGAGATGTATGGGTGGGCGTGAGCAAAGGCTCTAAAAAAAGAGGTCCAGCACTTGCTGACATTGGGGTTCGAAACCCCCCATCTGTTTCCATTGGCGACTGCACACAAGTGGTTGAAGGAGATCCTGAAATGTTCCCTGGACACCACAGAATGACTTAGCAGGTCCATTTGAACTAAGATATAAATTTGGTTGACCCAGATCTATAGAGAAAGATGAGCAGAACAGCCATGCATTAAAACTGTCAGTTCATCTTAGTCTTGCCACTCACCGCTAGGCTGAATGGCTGTTTCAGGCAAACGGGGTGTTACGCAGCATCTAGGGCTGGAGTCTACGGACATCATTGACGAGTGCAATGATGGTGATTCAAATTCTTTCGATACTTGCAGTCTGTCAGGGGTTTCTCCTCGAGTCCCTGAAGTGGTAGGGGCTCCAGTTTTTACTGTCAATCTGCTCAAATCCATAGCCATTGCCTGCAGTAGAGAACGCACCGTCATATCAAGCATTCAGAGCAAATAATACTGACATGCATTCTCAGATGGTGTACCTCTGACAAGTATCGCTTGTTGCTTCGCAGGTTGTCAAGGCTGTCATCAGGATCCAATAGCCCATGACCGAGGTCACAAAGGCGTGTAGGTACAGGACTCCGACATCGTTTCAAATGACTTTGAATCATTTTCCCACCTGCGGGATCATTTGCATTAACTTGAGCAAGCGAATGTGGATTTATCTCAACAGGGAGAGCCCAAACAAAAGACACAGGACCATAGCGCTCTACTCCTGGTCTCATATAGAAGGAAACTCGGAAGATGATGCGGATAGTTCTATAAAGGAGCAGGGATTGTTAAGCTTCGCGCAAACATTAAACTCGTACCGGACACTACATCCATGGCCAATCCTTGTCTTCCGAGCTCTGTCTGCACAGCACTTTTTCCGGAAACGAGCATATATAGAAGCACTGAAAAGCAGTTTATCCTCTTTCAAGAGCTGGCCTAGTCGCTAACAATCTGCTAACTTACGGTTTCGGCCAGTCACAACAGACACTAGCGGTGACTCGTAATTAGGACTCGTTCCAAACATTCCAACAGGGCTTCCACAAGCAGCCTTCACCCCCTTCTTAAAACCACATCATGATATGAGCATGCGATGGACCGGTTGCAAGTCCGATTCATGAGTCCTGGCATCTTTGAAGGAGGTCTTTTACATCATGTGGAACACATGACCTGGACTTCTGGACTTCTGACCACCCCGAGGTACGAGGCCGCTCGGAGCGGCACGCCCTGAATCTTCTCGCAGCAGCAGACGGGTCAGAATCACTCGCAGCAGACGGGTCAGAATCACATGATTTCAACTTCTGGACTTCTGAGTCAGAAGTCCAGAAGTTGAAATCATGTGATTCACGGGACATTCTAAATTCGGATGCTGGCCACATCTGACTGCAGTAAAGGCCATGTCAGTCATTTTGACAAGCCGCAGCTACAGATAGGTGCTCTGCATGTAACCATGCTCTCAAAGGGTCCCGTTGAGAGTTGTTGTTATCGTATGTAAGCCATGTCTCCAAAACGATTGCAAGAACTCCCCAAATTCTGGAAATAGCCCGAAATTTCCGTCTCCCACTTTTGCTTCCTTCGGCTCTTGCATTCAAGGCCTCACAGCTTTTCCCTCCTTGCATTCAAGGCCTCACGGCTTACCTGAAAACTCCCCCGCTCTGCCCGTCCTTCTTGAAATATATGGATCTGTGGCTTGCTTTCTAAACAACTTTAATACGGACTGGCAATTTTCTTTATTAAAATTTCAGGCGTGACAGTGCTTGACTACTGGCGAGTCCCCCACCTCCCCACCTTTACAAAAAGCCTCAGTGCGGCGGAGAATCGTGGTTCATCGGACTCGTTGCAATACATACCTCGTCAGCAATAGAGCTACACGTGACTGTGTCTCTCTTCGTCGTCACGTGTTGCTCCCTTGGGCAATTTCACCCTGAACATTCGACCAACATTTCCGCCCCCGGGGGGGGGGGGCGGGGGGTGCTGTCACTCAGAATTTCTGACACCACGAATCCCAACCCAGCTTCAGCCACGGGTACCTTGCAGATACAGAACCCAGACTGAAAACCCTTCATGTGCTCAACCCTTCATAAGCAGTTCTAGACAAACACAATGCATACCACAAACCAGGGGCAGCAACAATGCGGATGGGCAAATACCCGTGGGGAACCCCCAGGGGGAAGCATACTGTCGCAAAGTCGAGTATGCCTGAGTGGTTCCTCTGGGCCTTTGCTGCACCTAGCCCCTAGCCTTTGCTGGGTGCAAACGAGGTCACTGTATGTACGGAGGAAACGGGGCAAATTTCTTGTGTTTACAAAATTTTCTCTCAGCATGTGCCGGGCCTTGCACACTTCGCACTTTTTCTAACACATTAAAGCGCAGCCCGCGAGGCCCACACAGCACCACACTACCAGGTGCACCCGTTCTTCCTCCGGTGAAGTTGACCACTTTATTCTTGACCACTGTGACCACGTCATTCTTCCTTTGCTACACTAGATTTTGCAAATTCGAGTGTAGCAAAAGGAAGAATAACGTTGTCAAAGCTCTTGAAACAGCACATGACACAGGCACACCAAGTAGACCCAACGGGAACTCTAATCCCGTTCCATCAAACTTCTTATGCTCATACCCTCAAAATCACTCTTTAAAACGACGGTGAGTGAGGACCTGCTTCAACATGGACTGACAAGTCTTGCAAGCAAAATGCTCACCGGCCCTCTATATCAGCCATACCTGCCATCCACTTAACCTGCCTTCGACCTGCAGCGTCAAACCCGCTGACGTCTTTGAGGCCTGCAGGCAAGACATGGACCACGTTCAGGCAGCCTTGACATCCTTCTCATCCTCCGACACCAATTGACCAACTGCCATCATCCCCTTGCCTTCAGTCCTTCAGCTTCATTGCGGCCTTATGCATTTAAGGATATCAAATCTATTATTCCAGTTGCACCTACCAGTCTGCCCCAGACGTATTGGCCTCCACTAGCTTGGATAGTGCAAAGTACAGACTTGTTACAGACTGTAATACAAGAACATGCCTGAAGTCAACAATAGCCCTTGCAGGTGGCGGGCATTGATTGTTCAATGTGCACTGTTGCGCACCTCATCTTAAATAATACAAAGCACCTCAGTTTCAGCGGCCTGACTGCTGTGAACACAAGTATTGGTACTTAGGAGGGAGAGATGTGAATGACTGAAGTCGACAAAAGTGCACACTGGGGACGATCCCCTCTTAGACACTGCATGGAGATTTGAGCCGCGTCCTTTACATTGTTGCCAAGGATAGAAGGACAGACAACACAGCTATGACCCCAAATATGCTGGGAGTATCTCCCTCGCAAGCCAACCACACCTCATCAAGACCATAACATGCTGCAATGAGGTCTCTAGATCTTTGATTTCAATATATTTCTGGAAGACCACTAGCAGTCCTTTGCCGTAAGGACCTTTGTTCCAGACAGGATGTATCCACCAATCCCAGAAGTGGCCATGTGCGGGTGGGTCCGTGCGGGCAACACCTGCAAGCCCCTTTTACGCTTGAACGGAAACTTCCTGCGCTCATGACCAACAACTAAAGCCAATCATGCATCCCCTCTTGATACATCATCTTGATACCCAAAAAATACTTGGAGAGCCCGCATTCATGCTGATGACTGGAGTAATGTGACACATCCTCCTGGCCCTGCAATGGTCCCCATCAAAAACAGGGGCAACATACAGTCATTCCGCACAAAAAGCAACCCCCGTGTCCTGACTACAGCCGTGTGGTTCACCAATGCAGAACATTTGGAACATGCCAAGCAGCAAAGACATTCTGCCAGAGCCACATGAACGGAAGGCAATTATAAACTAGCAAACAGGTGAGCTTCGACAGGACATACCTGGTACTCACGGCACAGTGTCTCCACTACTTGGACATTAAGGGCTTCCTTGGATGCCTGAATGAAACCCAGTCCCCAGCTTCTTAGTCAGGGATTTAAATCCCCCTAGGTGCCCTAAGCATGCATGTCAGTTAACCCTGAGCCCTAACGCTTTCAGGATCTGAGCCCCACTCTTGTGCATCGCTGCCCCGCACTAAACCACCCTGCGCTGTCAGAAGCCCTGCTTCGGACCCTCCATTACGCCGGGCACGTTGGGAAGACTGCTTGACATGCAGAAAACCCATAGGCAATTGCAACAGATACGCACGAGGCGGGAGTCACAGGTGGATAACCAGCAAGCTGTAAACATGTGGGAAATGCGCAGACTGGTAGCACAATGCATTGCAATGAAAAGAAGGAAATGTTCAACACTGGAGGGGGGGGGCACCTTCAAATGCTGGGCAGCCTGCGTGAGGGGCTGGAGCCACAGTGAGTACACGGCAAATGAAGCCGAGGGAGAGAGCAGGGGCAGGACGCTGCGAATAAGGGCATTGGCATCCACATAAGGTGCTGCCAGGATGCAGCTTGTGAAGCCCACTTTAGCCAGCCTTCGAAGGGTTGTCTCCCTGTGCACATAGGCCCATCAAATCCAGTGCCTGGGAGAATTTGCTGATTTTCAGGAGGGGGGACAACACTATCATGGCAAGGGGAGCATGTGCTCAACAGGGGGGGATGTGATGCCAGGAGAGGGGGGAGATCCTCACACATGCATCCCTGAGTATAAAAGGAAAGGTTGGGGCTTGGGAGGGGGGAGGGGGAGGTTGGAGGAAATCGAATAACAGGAACAACTGTATGGTCCACACTGCCCAGTCTCCCGTATCCCTTCGCCCCCTCCCAGAAAAGAAATTAACATGCAACTGCTCGGGGTTGTTCAAGTGACATCTGCATGCCCGCCTCTCTCCCCTTCCCATATCTGAGAGTGAGGACACATGTGCCTATGCAGGGTGGGGTGCTGAGAGCCAGAGTGGGATTGGGAAGGGGGTTAACAAGCATGCAGATCACACTCCACAGGCATGCATCTGCATGCTGTATGCAGATGAGCGCTGTACATTTTAAAAGTTTCTGACTTGCAGGAATGAGTGTACCTCCCCCTCTCCCCCCCCCCCTTTCTAACATACACCCCGCTCTGTCTTCCCACCATTTGACATACGAGCTCAGGCATGCCATGCTAAGCTACAAACACGACCCACCTGGCCAGGGCTGCCATTCGCCGTTCCTCTGCCATTGCCTGCTTTCCAGCATCAGCATCGGACGTGAGCTCAGGAACTTCAACACAAGGCGCAAGCTCAAGGTTTTCTTTCCTCCTGGGTGTTCGCCAATTTCCTTCTGTCCGGATAAATGGAACAACATTGTTCATCACAGGCGTCATGCCGACATCCGGGCTGGTTGACAATCCTGATGGGTCGCTTGCTCCACCGGCTTGTACTTTGTCAGTCTGCTCTACCAAACAGTCCAAAGAGCACGCCGCGTTGACGAGATTAGAAGGGGCCCCATTTTGCAAGCTTTGCCCAGTCGCATCTTGTTGGACAGCGTTGCTCGGGGTACGGTTGCCCAAGTCAACCTCCATCATTGTGCCTCCATCGATCGTGGTCTCCACAGCTACTTGCTGAGACCTCCTGGAGGCAGCCTGCTGTCCAGCAGCTAAGTCATGGCCTGATGCAACCCCTGCCGAGCGGGATACTTGGCCCTCGGATGCGTGCGATGGGCCATCCGGTTCGCTTGGGATTGGGCCGCCGCAGTTAACAAAAGCAAGTGTAGGGCAAATGTGTGAGGAATCCACCAGGGATGCCAGTATTTGCCCATTTGCGCCCTCCACAGCACGCCTCTTCGCTGCTGGGCCTGAGGCTTCAGCTACACTGCCTACATTGGCTCCCACTTTCCCAAGCGATCCCCCGCCTTCATCACCTCCTTCGTTATGGTCTGCCCTGCCTGCGAAACCGTTCTGGTCGGCCCTGCCTGCAAGGCAAGAGGCACTGTGCATTCAGCGCATCACATCCGCCCGCACTCTTCTGTCATTCATCTGACAGTGACAAGGGAACCCTTGGGGGGAACCGAAGGGGACCCTTTACTTCATGAACAACCATCTCACACACGAATAGAATGCAAGCAGGTGATCACTGCAAATAGGATGGAACCGCACAAAACTATTCAGGAGGTCATTGTGCTACTTCAGCCCATGGTTGCTCAACTGCTGACAACATTCTGCAGGAAGACGGCACTGCAGTGGTGCACATGGCCGGGAGACCGATTTGCAAGTTGGCATATCATCCACACATGTCCCCACTCTGCACAGAGGCAATACATGCCTGTGGCCATGCCCGAATGGCCCTGTATAGATAAGGCGGCTAAGTCTGAATGGCTTGCAGTCAGCCACATGTTGCTGGTCCCACGGGTATCAATCATGCCATTGATGGCCCATGAGTCGCATCTGCTGATAACAACGCATGCATGATATGCACACACAAGGAAGACGACAGCACTGCAATAATGCACTTGGTAAGGAGCAATAAGTCGGCATATCATCCACATGTGCCCCAAATATGGACAGGGGCAGCACGTGCCTGTTTCCATGCCCGCATGCTCCTGTGTAGTTAAGGCGACCAAGTCTGAAAGGCGAGCAGTCAGCAGCATCTTGCTCGTCCCACGGGCGTTAATCATGCCATTGATTGCATAGCTAGGGGCACGCTCCCCAATATGACCAGCCACCACCTCTCCCCAACCTCCCATCCTCTCAATTACGGCTCCTGCATCCCTGCCAGTGTGAGTTACATCCAGCAACAACCGCACATGGACCTAACTGCGGGACTTCCCAAGTTGATCTCACTTTTTCACGTCTTCACTTTTTCGTTAAATTGATCCTGCTTCACTTCGCTTGATCAATTACTTGACTTCACCTTTTCTCTTGACAGGTCTCACATCCCCCTTTCACATGCTTTGCATACCTCTGTTTATCTGTAAATTAGTCTCTTCCCGCCTGAGGACAGTACAACATGATTTGGCCGTCGGCAACAGCGAACTGCCGAATGCCAACGCATGTATGCTCAAGATTGTAGGGGCATTCCAGTAGAAGTGCTTACCTGTGACCAAACCATTGCAGTCATCCATCACCAGAACACGTGCACCCGCCCCGATGTTACCCAGTGACAGCAGCAGTGCCAGCGTATCAACTCGGATGTACTGTATCTTCCAAGCATCTTTGATGAAGTATGTTTCACACAAAGACGCGGCTGTCGGACGTATGACGTCAACGTACAGCAAATACTTCTTCGCCTTCCGCTTTATGTATTTCTCCTGGACTCATCCAAACAGTACATCAGCATCATGATGGTGACTGCTCTCCCGGAAACGACATAACTAGCGGTGAAAACAGCGACGGATATCAAGCTGCCGCCAAATGAAAAAGGTAGTAGCAGGCAGACTGGAATGACAGTTTGAGCCCTGGCTGATTAGGGGAGGCTTCAGGACCATGGCAAAGCGCTAGCCTGCATCTCATAGTGTTAGCAAGGACTTTTCTGAGCAAAGCCATATCATGAGAGGATGCAAAGGTCTACATAAACTAACATAGGGTAGGGTCAGAGACGCCAACAGACAGAAGTGAAGCCCGAAAACTTTATGCAATACAAGAATGTATAACCCACACTTCAGCACTGGGAAGCACTTCACCTCAAACGTTTTGCACCAAAAAAGCAGCAGCAACATGTGACAGTTCGTCAAGCTTCAAAAGTGCAGTCAGGGGACGCCGCCCGACAAATACCTGTGAAAACTTTGTCTTCGTCGCGAAAGTTGCACTTTTCTCCTTAAGAGCTTCAATTATATCATGTCCAGATTTTCCTTCCTCCTTCATTCTTTGAATATCATCATTTGTGAGTTGCTGGTTTACGCTACCAGCATCCATAAGCTCTCGATTATTGCAAGCTATCGTGACATCTTGATTCCAAGAGTCTGACGTGTTTTCCGCCTGCCTGCAACAAAGCTTTGGATCATAGTGAATACATCTTCATGGTGCAAAACTGTTTTACATGAGGAAGGGTACTTGACCACACAGACTTTTCACAAATGTATGCATTGTTCCTCATAGCCAAACACTGTCTATGCAACTACCCAAGAAGGCAAAATGTGGTCTCAAGCAACATGAATTTTATAAACTGTCGTTACCAAATCAACAGCAGGGCACGAACCTGAGGATTGGCGAAAGGGCGCCGTCCGTGACTACAAACTTTGATCCGAACGCTGCGCCAATCAAAGGTGCAAGGGAGCAAACATTGTTGCCGATCCGAGACTTCCTACATAGATTGATTCGTGATGCTCTTGGAAAAATCAGTACGACCAGAGACAACGTACTAATACGCGGCTAAAGACAGAAGGAAAGTCATATAACAACGTACCCTTGTGATGTTACTTTTTGAATGGTCCGAATTTCTCCATTGATGCAAAGGATAACCGTATCACCGTCTTGGATTGTAAGGCTAGGACGTGCACCGACCGCATCGGCACCACCTACAGTTGCGGCCGTGGAGCCTGCAGTATCTAGCATCGTGAAGTTCAGAAAACCAACATAAAACAAGCTTAATATGATTTAAAACAGGCCCATGTTCTTTGAGTGACATGCAGAGCCGTCGCAGAAGGGGAAAAGGGGATTGAGGGCCACCTCCGCCCGGGTCCCCAGGTGGCCAGGCACTGAGCCCCTTGTCCCGCAGAATTCGTACAGGACGTACGACAATCTGCGATTTCAGAGTCCAAGGACTTTGTTTCTCTTACGGCGACAGAGGGTATAGACAGACTGTTTTCCAATTGCTTTGCTGATGCGTTCGTAATGCTGAATATGCAGTTGATGGCAGACTGCGTACGAGTGATGCGGACAGACAGCTCACAGTGCTGCGGGCCGTCAAAGGAACCCTCGTACAGTTACTCTTCCACCAGAGGAAACCTGGTTAGATTTCGAAATCATGCTATTTTAGCTTCATCTCACGTGCGATACGGATATGGTCGTGAATGGAGATCCGAACTCGATCAACCCGAATTGTCACGTCGAGGGCTCATGAAGTGTTGTCAGCGCTTCTCCCGGCACAGTCGAGAAAGAATTCTAAAATGCCATGCAATGCGAGACACAGATATTGCAGATGTTGCCGCTGCAAAGTTTGGGGGCCTTGAGTCAACGAAGATACCGAGTAAAGTGCGTGAAAAAGTGGAAGCTGCTTTAGATCGCCTTGGTCCCAGCGTCACAGTGGGGGACGTTTCTGCAGCAGCAGGAGTCACCATATCTCAAGCTGAGACTGCTCTCAATGCTTTGGCGTGTGACACACAAGGCACTTTAGAGGTGAAGCACATCGAAATGAACAGAGGACTTGACGGTTAAGGTGATTGCTACGATGTGTCACCGGTAGTTTCTTTTTCCCACTTGTATTAAATACATTTGGGTTCACATTCGTGCTGCTGCAGGTATCTTCGACGGGCGATGTCATCTACAGCTTACCTCGAGATTTCCGGTCTATCTTGCGCAACAAGTCGCTACTATTGCGCCTCGCTCCTGCCTTCAAAACAGCCCAGAATATTGCTGGCTATATTACACGAGTCAGTTTTGGTACAGCGTTGGTAGCATCAGTAGCAGTTGTCTGGGCTGCAGTGTTTGCACTCTTAACAACACAACAATCCGACCGGGATGACAGACGGTAAGGGGTTTCGCTTTTGAGAAACTTGTGGAAGATGTTCCGTTATTAGAGACTCAAGTAGTGGATACGGCTCCCGGGCCACAGGTACCCAACTTATGCGCACTTTTACCTGGTTTGGAGCATGTAATGAATTCTTGCATGCCCTTGCTGTTAGATAGCTGGCATTAGAAGTTAAGGTTCATACAATGTCTAGTCTTCCAGTATCTCGTGGTCGGCTGGGGATATGGCGCATGGGCGACGTGCTGCAAGTGGCTTGAGGGGAGATGCTTGCGGGGGAAGAGAAAGGGATTAGAAAAGGGGGGAAAAGGGGTGGGCGGCTTTTATTGGAAGCATGACTCTCCTCAAGAAAAGTTTGTCAGTATTTATCATGTTGCATACTCTCTTTGCAACCAGACGTGTTCCAGAAAGTGACCCATGCAAGTCATCCACTACTTTTCATTGCAATGCAGTGCAGTGCAATTCATCCACTACTTTTCTTCATGTGGTGTACACAGGATCCCACCATCAAGTGCCTTTTAAGCCTTGTCCTTCTGACAAGGCCTTGGTATTCTTTTGGCCAGAATTGTGCATGTTGTGCGAGGCCTGCCGTGACCTTCGCCCTTCATGTGTGCATATGTAGTTTATTGGAGCCTGTCTCTTTGGTTGTTTGAGACTGTTCCCAACCCATGAGAGTTCAGTAATGAAACAAGGTGATTTGACCGCAAATGTCACCATTTCTAACTTGATTTACCAAAATGTCTGTAAATGTTCATGGCAGCATACTGACATTTCGCACTCTGGGGGTTGCAGTGGCGGCCAGGTTGTTTATTATCAACGCAGTCCTTTCTCAACAATAATCAATCTAACCGACTTGTTCTGGTACTGGGATCCATACTACTATCAACGCCAGCGTGTAAGGATGGCAAGTGGGGAGAAAATGAACTTCTTTGAGGCCATCTTTTCATTTGTATTTGGAGATGGGGATCCCAACGAAGATTTTGAGGAGATGCGCTGGAGACTGGTGAGTGGCAAGTCCCATGCCCGGTTTCTAGGGCAATAGGTACTCGTAAGTAATGATACATCTGTTGATGACACTTCTGATGGGCATGTGTGGCTTTTTGTGTTGAGGGTTGTGGTTGTGTGGCACTGGTGGATGTGCTTTTGGGCCGAGGTGCAACTGTTGGGGGGTTCTGGCACTTCTTTCCATTGGCTGCATATTGGTCCCACTGTTTGGTAGGTGAAGGTTTGATTTTATGGACAGTCATTTGCTGTGTGTTGCCCGTGTGTGTGCCATCACTGGTGATTGTCAGTGGTCTTCTTCTCCCTATAGCTGCAAGGGCTCTGTGACTTTCGCAAGGAGCATTTGTGGTGGATGTGGGGTGTTAAAAGGTCGTAAAATTGCTGACTTTGCTTCCTTGGAGTACAGGTTGGCCAGTACATCAAGTACAAGGGTGGGGTTGTCACAGCCGAAGAGCTAGCGCCTTTTCTGGATGTTCCTGCAGACAACCTCAGCAGAAATGACATAATGGTGGACGAAGGGTTTGTGGTACCAGCACTTGTGCGGTTTGGAGGAAGCCCAGAAGTGAATGCTTCTGGAAACCTGGTGTACCGCTTTCCTAGTTTGCAAAAGACAAGGCAACAGGTGTGCTTTTGTACTTTGACAGGGCATCAAGTTGTGCTGAAAGATAACTGGCATCGTGCTTCTCCTCTATGATTTTATATTTGGAGAGGCTGTGATGTGGAACTTCTCCGTGCTTTTTAAAATGTAGCGGCCGCAGGCAATGGTGCAATCTAAAGTCCACAAGTTGTCAGGAGGCAGCTCGAGTGCTCTTTGCTGAACAACATCCCAAGAGACGGTGTCGATGCATAAAGGCTAGTTGCTCCCAAGATCAAACTTGGCAGCCATAGGTATCAAGAGGGTGGATGAATTTATGGCAACAATTACTGACAGCTGTATCGAGTTTGTGAAGGCCGACTAGGATCACTATGTATCTTACAACAATGCCAAACAGCATTGTACATTGTACAGACAATGTTGGACAGTGGAGGACATGTGGTCGGATATTCACGCTCAAGTCAATGCACCAGACAATAAAGCTGGTCATTTTGCTCGCAGAGGAAGGGGCCCGGGCCTCCCGAGCAAGGGGCAGCCTTGGAGAAGACCTGGGATTTAACAAAGGCCGGTTCAGGGCAGAAAGTTGGTGCCATTGCCCTGGGAATTGCCAACCTTCTAGGCGTAACAGTTTTAACATCCTTGCTGATTAACCCGGTGAATCAATATCGGCTTGCCATGTCCTCATTGGGCTTTGTGTCAGGAGCGCTCCCTCTTTTGCAGGTATGGTTTCTGCCTTAGAATCCGTGTGCAAAGTGTTTTTGCCTACTACTGCACAAGAGTAAAAGCATTTGAATTTATGTGCTTCCTTGTTTGTCCGCTATGTTTGTGTGACTCTGGAAACAAGACGTCTTCATGACTTGGGGCCCTTTGTCTTCGCCCAACACATTCCCTCAGCAGAGTTGAAGCATTTACTGTGCATGGAATCATGAAAGGTTGTCCATGGGAGATGGTCCTAAACCTGCCGAAAATGGGAATCCTTACTTGTCCTTGCTTTTTTGGTCCGTCCGATCACCGTGGTTCTGACTTTGTACATTGCAGGGTTATGCACTCGCATTTTTTGCAATACCCTTGATTCGCTGGTTTCTTAATGCGAGGAAGAATGCTGCAATTGAGGAGAGAAATGCCGCACGCTTGTCAGCCCTTCGTGCAGTACAGCGTCCTACACCAGATTTGGTGAAAAAACTGAACGAGGCAGCAAAAGAGGCTCAACAAGTTGTGATTCAAGACAAAGACATCATTTACGGGTAAGCTTATGGTAGACCTCATAGGTTTCTGATTATGTTCGGACTTTAAGAATTGATTAAGGCCTTGCCTAGGGGTTCAAAGCCTTGCAAGTATGCCTACTTGACACCATTCAAGTGCGGTCTCACTTCCTGCCCCAAACGTTTTCCTTACTCCAACATTTGCTGAATCCAAGGCAGCGGGTAGCTTAGAGCCTGACTGCTGTATATGCTCTCTATAGGCCACCCCCGGGGGGACGTAATTTTCTGTTTGGGAAAGTCACGATGAATCCTTCTCCCGTCACATCTGCAGGATGGTGACCCACCAACACATTCCCCTGTTTTAACACCCTTGGTGATCAAGAAAAGCTTGCATGTCTGCAAGCTGGTGTTCCTTCACACGAGTTTGGTGTTGCTATTTGGTTGAAGTCACATCCTGTCTCACTATGTTGTTTCTTGGAGTGCAGAACGGATCGCAGTGTCACTCCAGCAAACGAGCTTGAGGACTTTGACAAGAGACTGGGACTGGACCAGCGCTCCCCAGGATTGTCACCTGATCTCGCCGAGGGCCGCAGAGTCAAGGACTGGCTAAGCCAATGACCTACTGCACCTTGCGGATTGTAGATAACAGGTGGTGACTGGCAAGGATGCCATGGCAGATGAGGTTTGGATGGGGAAATGGAGTGGATATTTATGTTTCTGAACCAACTGCTTAAGTGCCTCTTGGTGGTGCATGGGCAACCCACGCTCCAGCTCGTTGTCCGCTGATGAGGAAAAGTCCAGCAATGAATGCCTTGGCTTGTGAGTCAGAAGTAATCCGTGATCCAAGCTGATTTCAAGGTTGCCTGGCTGGGACTCTCCCGTTTCATCCTAAGAGGGCTTTTGGTGTGAATCGGGCAATGTCAACGTATCTTCTGGACAGTGTCTGGCCCTTTCTTGTCAACATCCAGACTACGAGTCAGGCGCAGCAGCTATCACTCAAACAGCATGCGCCCTAAAACATGTCGTTAGAAAGGCCGGAAAATGGGGAGGGGTGGAAATGCTTAGAAAGCGGTCAAGTCCACATGCTGGTGTTGGTATGTGAAGTTTGTTCTGCCTTGTATCTGTGCCAAATTGTATTAAACAATTTCAGTACATGTTGCCTCGCGCAGCCCAGAACAGGAGAGTTAATTTGAGATTTGTTTCTGGTGTAATTGGAATAATGGCTCCAGAAAAGTTGCCCAGGAAGAAAACTGTGGTTCCGTCTGTGGCTCCGGTATGGAAGTGCACACGTGCATCAAGTTTTAATTCAGAATTGTGTCTACTTCTTCCTGCTCGAACTTCACCAGATCATTCGAAGTTTGTTGAGAGTTGGCTGTTGTTGTGGTCCTGGGAATTGGGATTTCATTATGGGACGTATCAACCTTGATTGTATGATTGATAAGAGAGGGGGCTTCAACATTGTTTTCCGGGATGTCGCATGCGCGAAGTGCAATTTCGAAGTAGGGACTCATAATCATTAGAGTCTTTCTCATAGGCGTTGTTGTTGGTTGGCGGTGGTTCCTTATGCAGACTGTTCAATACGTGGTTCTTGCATGGAATGTCTTTCTCTTTGTGCATATCTGACTTAGACATTATGTTTACATAGCTAATGCATGAGAGTTTTGAAGTGAAACCCCCCCCCCTTCTTTCTCTTCCCATTCCCACACCCACCCAAGCATATACACATGCATGCACTGCTGCCCTCCTTTGGTTGCCAGCGTGCATTATTGCATCCTAGAACACGCTGCTTCTTAGTAGAAATAATGATTTCGTCTTAAGCTTAAACTGGACTTTTCCAAACCATGAGGCCAGCATGCACACAGCAATTTTGGCTCATGCTCGACCTTCAACTGTTTTCACATTTGGAAGCAACGGGAGCTCTTGCCTGTACAGCCAGGCGCTCCCGTTTTCATTTCGTGTCATGAGTCGTTCCTCGCCTGCCGCCTTTCAACTGCCATCATTTTCTTTCCATGTTTCACCGTGAAACCCGCTGTCCCAACTGTCTTAGGGACTCAATGTTGGGCCCTATACCTCGTCTGGCCAGAAACGGGGACCATCCTAGAATACGAACGGAGCCCAGCTGGCCAGTTGCATGCAGCCAATTAGATAGAGATTGCAACCTCTTATCTTCGGGCATGAGAGGACCGTCGAGATGGACCGTCTGCATCTGGACGCTAACACCAACGGGAAGGGTACAATGAACCCCTGAGCTTCTGCATACCAGCATGTATAGCACATGCTTT
>KV908444.1:281067-296067 GCA_002005505.1 Botryococcus braunii
TCGCTCAACTGCCTGCCTGTGGGCTCTCTGGATGGCGGCCGTATGATTCAGGTGCCTCTCACACTTCCAAGTCCCCCTTCTGGCTTGTATTCCGATTTGCGCAGGGTATGTGTATGTGGTGGGTGTTTGAGTGCGTATGTGTGTGCGCGCGCCTGCAGGCGTGTCTGTATGTGTGGGTGTGTGTGTGTGTGTGTGTGTGTGTGCGTGCGTGCGTGCGTGCGTGTGTGCGTACGTGCGTGTGTGCGTGCGTGTGCGTGTGAGTGTAAGTGTGATGCACCCTCAATCATGTATGTCAAAGCAGCAAAAAAATGCTTGCTGTTTCACAGGAGGTTCGTGGCGTAGATAATCCTCTATTTGAAATGTTCTATGCCAAACCATGTCGTCCCTCATCTGCTGGCAACCAGAGTAACGTGTGCTACGTGTGGTGGGTGGCGTGAATTTTGAAGCACAAGCTCCTCTGGAATCATGCTTGATGCTTAGCATGGTCACATATGCTTGGTGGCATATTTGTTGATGCTTAGCATGGTCCCCCCTCTCCTGTCATCCATGGCGATCTGCCCCCGACCCTTTCTGCTTCTCCCGAGTGGCCTCATGATCTGGAGGCTGATACATGCAAATCCATTGGTCCCTGGCCAATGCAAATTGCGTGACCGAGCATTGGATCCAAGATTCACATACCCATGGTTGCAAGACAAGGCGAGGCCAGATGGGACGTATCTGGCAAAGCAAAACTTGGGTTGTGATAAAGTGGACTGACTGCAATGACTTGTGGCATGTGTGGGGGGAGGACAGGCGGCCTTTGGGAACAGAGTGCTTGGAGTTACATCCTTCCTGACCTATGTAGGCCTGGTGTTGGGCTTCATCGGCAGCTCGTTGGCCCTTCCCTTCTGTATCTTCATTGTCTGCTTCCAACGTGATCCCCAAAAGTTGATCAAGGTGCTTCCCCATTGCATTCTTTTTTTCTTTATTTGGGATCTCATTTTGCGTTTTTTGGTTTCGTTTGTCTGTACTGGTGGATGTTGATTGTTTGTGCCCATGTGTGTGGGTGGATAGGTGGCTGTGGCTGCGGCTGGGTGCATGCATGCATGTGTGTGTGTGTGTGTGTGTGTGTGTGTGTGTGTGTGTGTGTATGTGTGTGTGTGTGTGTGTGTGTGTGTGTGTGTGTCTGTGTGTGTGTGTGTGCGCGCGCGCCAAGAGGGGGGGGTTTCCTCAGTCGCTCATGTGCACACGCACTTGTTCAACGTATGTTACAAGCACCTGCCACTGAGAAGGGGTGGGGGCATCACTACATACCTAGGGTGGGATTATGGAGGCAGGCAGTCGGTATAGGGCTGGTTTTGCCTGTTTTGGGGGTGGGGGGGGGGGTTGGTTGGGGGAGGGGAAATTAAGGGAAGCACGCACCATGTGTTCTCGGTGCCACCACCTCCAGGGCTGTGCCTCACAATCTCCCGGCCTGTGTCTCACCTTATTCCGGGCTGTGTTTCACCATTCTCCGGGCTGTGCCTCACCATCTCCCGGGCTGTGTTTCACCATTATCCGGGCTGTGCCTCATTTCCCCGCGGGCTGTGTCTCACATTTCCTGGCGGTGTTTCTCCATTTTCCGGGCCTGCCTCACATCTCCCAGGCTGTGTCTCTCAACTTTTCGGGCTGTGTTTCACCATTTTCTGAGGCTGTGCCTCACCATCTCCCGGGCTGTGTCTGACCAATGTCCGGGCTGTGCCTTAGCTCTCTTGATGATTAATTTGCATAACTGAGGAGCTGGCAGAGCATGTGGTGACTAGGAGCACGGTGGGTGCAGGACTCTGTGACAGATGCAGGAGAGCCGAGGCAGTCCATTGCAGCCATCCTGGTGGGCCTGGCAGTGCTGATCCTGCTGCCCCTGGGCCCCGAAATTATTGACTCCAACATCTTAAGCGGTGGCTTGTTCCTCTGATTCCCACCACCCCTTCCACATTTTCTCGTAGAAAGTTATTGACCTTAACATCTTCAAAGGGTGGGATGTTCCTCTGATTCCATTCACCACCTATGCCACAATCGTGCGCCCAAGTTTCTGAGAGCATTCTTCACTCCACAGTTTCTCGTTGAAGATAATCACAGTAGCATCTTCAAAGGTGGCATGTTCCTCTTCATTCAGACCATCCTTTCCACAGTTTGCGCTGGAAGTATTCAACTCTTTAACGTGGTAATGGGGGATGCTGTTGTTATCCCTTAGGGTACTGGGGACACTGTGGATAGGCCTGAGGGTACTGGGGGTACTGTGGTCAATGCCCAAGAATACCTGTGGAAACAGGCCCGAGGATACTGGGGTAGGAAAGGAGGGTTGGAAGGAAGGAGTTAACCCCTGTTGGAGGCTGGGATTCCCGTGTTGCTGTCCTTGGGGACCTACCTCAGTCTTTGGTCGCTGGTCTGTGATTGGTCCTCGGTAGCTGGTCTGTGATTGGTTCTGGAAAGCTGGTCTGTGATTGGTGTTCTGTGCCTGGTCTGGGATTGGTTGTGACCAGGAGGACAGCAATTGATTGGGAAGCAGTACAGGTGTGGTTTCTGGATGGATAGAAACCTAGCTTAGGAAAAAAGTCATGCGGGTGCATTAATTGGCACACACCAGAAATGACTGATGGAGGTGGAATACCGGCTTGTTCATGTACTGCCTGGACCATTGTACCGCTATGTGTGGGGACTCTGAGCGACGGCCAGGTTTTCTTTTTGGCTGGGAGTTCTCACGGGATGTGGAGGACGCACAGTCCCAGCTGGTGTGATCTTGCATCCATTCCTTGCCTGCGACGCTGATCGCTTGCTTCTGGCAGGATTGCCTGTCTGCAGCATTCCTTGTGTGCCGTGTGGCTTGGTTATTACGAATATGCACCGAAGACGAAAACTTTCAAACTCCTCAGAAGGTAAAATTTTCTTTCTGCGTACGTCCCGTTTGACAAGTAGGGTCAAGGGTCCGTCTTCGAGTTGTGGAAGTTGTCATGGAAAGGGGTCTGGTTCCCTTCACTACAGGATGCGCTAGAAGATTGCTCCACTGCTCTTGGGGGAGAAGTGCGGCACCTCCTCTTGACTTTTGAATAGGAAACGATTATGGCTCTGTCTTGTTTGTCATGGTAATCTTGTTGAAGCGGGCTCTTCCAGAAGGAGTAATTGGAGGCGTCTGTGCCTGTGATTTGTCAGAGATCTCTGGGCGTTTATATGGAGTTGAGTAGTAAGCAAATGGGGGAGTGCAAGGGCCAGAAAGGAGTGCAACCGGGATGACTCGGAAGGGCAGAGGGAGGGAAGAGCGGAGGGAAAGGAAAGGGGCAGGAGAAAGGGATAGACGGTGTGGGGAACTTTTTTTTTGGGGAGGGGGGGCGAGGGGGAAAGGCAGAGGTTTGGGGGAGAAAGGGGGCGGGAGAGAGGGCGTGCAGGAGGGATGGAGAGGTCGCGTGAGTCAGCGCGCACGCACAAGAGAGGGAGAGGGAGAGAGAATGCACCTGGTCGTGGCTGTGCCTGGTATGGCTGGGCTGTGCGGGGATAGCCAGCGCGCGGTCATAGAATTCTTTTCAGCAAAACCGCCGGATATGTGCGGGAGGCGGTTGTTGAGTTTCCGGAAGGCTGCAAGAGGTGCCCTTCGCCTACCCATCATTTGCATGGGCACGGTTCTGGAGAGAATCATTCCGTACACCACAATGCACCAAGTAGCAGAGGCTGAATCCCCAATGTTGCGCAGATGTCCAGTTGCGTGCCAGAGGGGGAGAGCTCTAATTTGATGAAAAAAACACGGTCAAGCTGTTTTTCAAAGCCTGCGGCTAATTATGGTATAGAGTTGGTCTTCGAAGTCCTCAGTGCCCCCGGGGACGAGAGAGGAAACCAAATGCAGTCAAATGTTTTGTTCCCAGTCCTGTTGGGGAGCAATTTTGAACAAACTTTCCATTTCCTCATAAATTCCTGTCACAGATCATTAGCAGAATTGTCTGTCATCGCAGGGTGTTATGTCTGCTGGAGAGTGTACATCAGGCGGCTGAGTCTTCAGGACTGTTTGAGCCGCAAGAATAGCCACTTGCTGTCCTTGTGCTAAATTCAAGATCTCATTGGATTCACTGTGAAGTACAAGTCCCCATCTCTACTGCTGAATGCAAGAGCTTATGGGCTTAGGTGCCAACCCCCGTTTAGAGCTTGTAACCTGTGCATCCCTGCAACAGTTGCTGGTAGGGCGCCTGCACTAGCTTGCTGGGGACTCAATTGCTTCGCGAATTGCGTAAGGGGCTGAATCGCAAGGCCCTTCGTGAGGGATTGCCAGCCTGAAGCAGAGACACGCCCTGCATGTCAGGGTCGGCATTTAGAAAGTAGCATGGTAATGCTTTCTATGGTTACTGAGTTGGTTGGTTAGCAAGGGGTCAGGACACTGGGACAGGCACTGGCCATGTTCGAATCCACCACGCCCCCTCTGGCTGGCTTTTCTCTTTCTTTCTCACACGCATCGATTCGAACTTGGCAGCTGCAGGACATGGTTTTGTAAGCTTCGTCAGTATTGCAATGCATTCCCCGGCTGCTATCGCATAAACCTTACATCACCCTTCAAACCCTCTCTAGGTATTAATGGCGATAATACCATAAAAACTGCTGCTCTTCATCATTGTGGAGGGCATACTGTTTAGCAGGGCTTCGAGATGTTTTGGAACTACCTATGGCATAAAGTCTTAGTAGCGTATGTTGTGGAGGCCCTATCTGCAGTGGGCAGGGCCCCTCGCCGTGTGCAGTGTCTCCTCGCACTTGCATTGCTGCCCTCTGATCGTTGCCCGCCTCTTCAGCACGTTGCTTCTGCCCTCAGATGTGTAATTAAACCTATCTGCAACGGGACTTCCACTGCACGTGGCACCCATAATGGGAGCCACCAGAAGGCTGTAATGCAAAATGGACTGCCGGCAGTGTTGAATCTGCAGCCAGTGCCTTAAGAGCCTGCTTGCGTCCAGCAAGGCAGGCATTACAGAAAGGGAGCTTTCTTTGCGTCACTACAAGGATAGAGCCTGGAATGAGACATGCAAATGATGTCAGAAGACCAAGACGAACGACACGTGTTCCATCCAAAGCATTCGTCTGAATTTAAAGATCCCAGTTCCCAAGCTCTGGGAGCCCCTTGAAACACGCCTGCCATGACCTGAACAAGCATAACTTAAAAATGGATTTGAAGCATATCCGAACCACGAACCAAGTACTTCGTTGCGCCCACTGCCAGCAAGGACTGACACGTTCAAGACGCAGGTAGTCCCATCTGACTAGTGATGATTTGTTTCATCGAATTGGTGATGATTTGTCTTATCGCCAAGCAAATTGGCTTTTGTACGCAATGGACACCTCACACAGTCGCTTCACAGCAGGCAAGGGCCTCTTCAGAATCATCCAGCATCATTTGGAGTAGCTAAACTATTAGTCCAAGTCGAATATCCTCATCTCGTCCACTTGGAAACCCCACCAGCAAGGGAGAGGAAAACGTGTTTAGATTCAAAGAGTGTGAGCGTGTGCATCACCCTGCACACATGGGAGATAATTTATTGGATTTGATGTTTCTAGCTTTTCATGATGTAAATGATGTAGAGCATTGTCCACATTGACCATACATAGTGCATCCCCCCTTGCAAGGTCTCCGCTCTGATGGGGTCCAACGCCAGGACATTTCACTAGAAACATGTCATATTTCTGAAGTATACCCAATCTTGACCAGGAAATTCCAAAAAAAAAATTACAGGAATTTTGCATGCAGATGTGGCATTTCGCCCCCAAAAAGCAGTGCGACCCCCAGCCTCATGAATCAATGCGAGGGAAGAGCAGAGGCCGCCTGCCAGAAGCTTTGCACGCTGCTTGCAGGCAGATATGGCATTTCGAAAGGCATCCCAAAGGACATATGGGATATGGGGATATGGGATATGGCATCCCAAAAGGCAGCACGTGCCGATAGAGCCCCAGCCTCATGAATCAATGTGATGGAGGAGGAGCAGAGGCTGCCTGCAGACGATGGAGTGCATCATTGGCGGACAGGCCTGTCACCAGCAGGACCTTGTCCCGAGACTTGGATCCCACAGACAGAGAAATCTCCCTCTTGCGCACCCCAAGAACTTCAGCCAGGTACTCCACAATGCCCTCATTGGCCTCCCCGTCCCTTGCTGGCGCATCCACAGACACTTCCACTGCTGTGTCTGACAGAGAGATGCTGCGAATCTGTGGCCCCCTTCCTCCACGAGTTTAAAAGGGAGACAGTAGTTATATTCTCAGATTTAGCTGATGCGTTTGCTGACCCCTCCTTAATCCCACGGGCTCTGCTTATTTTGGATACTTCAGGTTCTGGCTTTCCGCCCAACGATGTTGAATGCTGGTAATACTTTTAAGGAGATTGATCAAAGGTTGGACTTCCTCATTTATTGAAACCATCCATACTAACAAGGATGGCAGCGAGGGGCATCAGGCTGGGTACGGGCGCTCACTTTGCTCCCTGGTTTGGCCCTCACGGTCAGGGAAACACCGTTATGTCCAGACTTTATGTACGACGGTAGCAATTCTGGTGCTGCAGCCTCTTGTTTGCGGCCTGTAGGCTTCTTATCGCGTCCCATTGGCTTTCATTTCAGCACGCATGCGGACGAGATCTCCGCAAGGGAAAGTCAACGAAGCGCACTTCAGGTAGAAATCAGATGACGGAGTACTAACACATCAAATGTAGACTGCAGTAAAAGGTTTCTAGTCTCTTGCCGCATCTTCAGGAAACCCCATGAGTAGGAGAAACTCTCTCCCCTCCCCCAACAATGGCCTAGATGCAACATGTGGTACCGTCATGTCGACCCAATACCCTATGAGGTTCTCCTGTATGGTAGGCGCTTCTACGTAAACAGAGGGAGGAATTCCTTGAGTCTCTGAAGAATATGGAAAAAGGGAGACAGTTTATACATGCTGCTAAGGGCATCGGTGAGCAAAGTGGCCAAGGCCGTCATTGTCAAACAGATCCGATGGCTGGATGATTCCCATTACACCTTCGCTTCTAGACAATTGAGCCAATGCCAACCTGTGAGTAATATGGACAGCTATAAGGTAAATTGGATTCCTTCAAAAGCATCCAAGGGGCCAGGACGAACGACAGATCAGGAACTGTGCGTCTTGACTTACAACGTGCTTGCACCCAAGTACACGGCAACTGGGTACGTCCAAAGTGACAACACCCAATATTTTCTTGGTAATTCTCTCGCTAGGCTGTCATGTATGTGGTTCTCTGCAGGTTCCATGGGTACTGTCCAGACGAAGCTTTAGACTGGTCCTATCGGTACCCGCTGATTCTAAATACCATCCAATCAATAAACCCAGATATACTGGCTTTGCAAGAGGTGAGCCACATGTGCCAGGAGTTGCTAGGTGCTCGGAGGCTGAGATCTGCACACAAGATGTCGGGGAAAATATGGGTTTGGGATTCCGGGCAGGTGGAAGTCAGCATCTTCCATAACCAGTTTTCATTGGATCTTCAGAACTACAAGGTACATATAGCGTGATCCATCCGCAACAGCAAACTGAAGGTGGCTGCTATTATGAAAACAGTGTCCTGCGATCTGTCAGCGTAAGGCATCATCAAAAGCCAATGTGTGAGCTGTGTGAACAGGGCCACTTCTATGGAAGGGCAGTGAAGCCAACAGATCCAGTCCCCGGTCCTTCAGAAGGGCCATGCCTCTTCATCAAAAAAGACAAGCTCGATGTCGTCCGCTTCACAGCAGTACGGTACAGTTTCAACTTCCACGCTCACTCCTTCCCCACCAGTATGGTACAGTATCAACTTCCACGCTCACTCCTTCCCCACCAGTATGGTACAGTTTCAACTTCCACGCTCACTCCTTCCCCACCAGTATGGTACAGTATCAACTTCCACGCTCACTCCTTCCCCACCAATATGGTACAGTATCAACTTCCACGCTCACTCCTTCCCCACCAGTATGGTACAGTATCAACTTCCACGCTCACTCCTTCCCCACCAGTATGGTACAGTATCAACTTCCACGCTCACTCCTTCCCCACCAGTATGGTACAGTATCAACTTCCACGCTCACTCCTTCCCCACCAGTATGGTACAGTTTCAACTTCCACGCTCACTCCTTCCCCACCAGTATGGTACAGTATCAACTTCCACGCTCACTCCTTCCCCACCAGTATGGTACAGTTTCAACTTCCACGCTCACTCCTTCCCCACCAGTATGGTACAGTATCAGCTTCCACGCTCACTCCTTCCCCACCAGTATGGTACAGTATCAACTTCCACGCTCACTCCTTCCCCACCAGTACGGTACAGTTTCAACCTCCACATCTCCTTTCCCCTGGAGCCCATCGTCCCCCCTTTTCTCCCCCCCCTCCCTCCCTCCCTCCCTCCCTCCCTCCCTCCCTCCCTCCCTCCCTCCCTCCCTCCCTCCCTCCCTCCCTCCCTCCCTCCCTCCCTCCTCCCTCCCTCCCTCCCTCCCTCCCTCCCTCCCTCCCTCCCTCCCTCCTCTCCTCTCTCTCTCTCTCTCTCTCTCTCTCTCTCTCTCTCTCTCTCTCTCTCTCCTCTCTCTCTCTCTCTCTCTCTCTCTCTCTCTCTCTCTCTCTCTCTCTCTCACACACACACACACACACACACACACACACACACACACACACACACACGCGCGCGCGCGCGCGCGCGCGCGCGCGCGCGCGCGCGCGCACGCGCAGGGGTTCGGAAAGAGGGAGGGTGTAGATTTGTGGGTGGGAGGGGGCCCTGTTTGTGACATGCTGTGATTAGGGCGGTTGACGCTTGTGAGATAACCTTGACAGTACAAAGAGCTAGCCTGTTGTGACCCCCTGCTGCCAAGATGCTTTCAGAGGGGAGTAGGCAATGCATCCAGGTGCCATGCAGACCAGGATGCCGTGACTTGAGTATCTAAGGGGATGGAAGGACCCACTGTTGTCTCTGATGCAGGAGATCAGAAGGACTGACACGGATCCCTGTTCCAGGATGTGGCAAGGGGCTGAGTATATCTCTGTCGAATGATGTGGGAAGGGGCTAATGCATCTCTGTCGCATGATGTGGGAAGGGAGCGACTCTGATCTCCAAAGAAGGACAGGGGAGGGCACTGACCATTGACTTTGAGGCAGGCTTGCAGATGTTGTTGAGGAGGGCAAGGAAGGGGAGATTTGGGAGCTGGTGAGGCAGAAGGAAGACGGAGCTGTGCTGGGACTTGTGCGTAGTAAGTCCTCCGGCAGCCTCCTCTTGGCAGTCTGCACCCACCTCTTCTGGTGCTTTACCTGCCCAAGCTTCCTTCAGTGAACCTCTCCTGTTCCTGGGAAGGAGTTCGCTCATGCCTGTGTGTGTGTGTGTGTGTGTGTGTGTGTGTGTGTGTGTGTGTGTGTGTGTTCGCGCGCGTGTGTGCATGTGTGTGTGTGTGTGTGTGTGTGTGCGCGCGTGTCTCTCTCCCTCTCTCCCTTTCTCTCTCTCTCTTTCTCTCTCTCTCTCTCTCTCTCTCTCTCTCTCTCTCTCTCTCTCTCTCTCTCTCTCTCTCTCTCTCTCTCTCTCTCTCTCTCTCTCTCTCTCTCTCTCTCACACACACACACACACACACACACACACACACACACACACACACACACACTGTGTGTATGTGTGTGTGGGGGGGGGGAGTTGTAGGGACGGGGGTTGGTGGGCGCACACATGCGGAAATGCGTTGGTGCATGTGTATATACGTGTGTCCGTGCGTACCTGCCGGTGCGCGCATGCTGGCGACTCCATGTGCCAGCGCATCTTTGGCTTACGGCCAGCCGGGGGCGCCGTAAAAGGCTCCACATGTCCTTTTGAGAGTGCACATGAATGTGTTCTATTTCTGGGATAAACCAACCACATTTTCTGTTGTAGAGTAGTGCTTTCGGAGACAAGGGGCCACCCACAAGGGCCAATGCTTGTCCATGTACTGAAGCCTCTCTGTATTTCTTTCCCTACCATTTTGTCTTGGGTTCCTTTCTCGGGGAAATACGAACACTAGTTGATTCAACGGGACTCCTGAAAGTATCAGGCTACTTCTGGTGGACCCGCATCTGGGGTGCTGTGTGAAACAACATTTACACGCGGCCTAATCCTCGCAGCTTTAGTTGAGGAAGTCCAAGACAGGCTTACCTCGTCCCTCACGCGTGGGAAGGCACAGCGGGCGAACGAGTCAGGGGGCCGGGAATCTGTGCGTTTGTAGAGCATTGATGCATGTACGTGCCCAGCAGGCATTGTGCGGGTTGTATTTTAAAAAGTTTTGCGTTTCTTCTGAGAGGTTTCACATTGCACATTGTTTCACATTTTGCACATTGCACATTGTTTCACACATTGCACGTTGCACATTGTTTCACAGCAGCTGATGGGGAGCCCGGCTGGCCCATGGGTATGCAGGAACCCGGACTTCCCGGACGTGAAAGCTGTTCAGGCGGAACTGCTGTGCCGCCACATTGCCGAGACTCTGTCACGTGAGGGCTCGGCGGCTCCCGTCATTCTGGCAGGCGATTTCAACAGCCTGTGGCGCAAGTACACCACTGATGCATGGGACACGGTTTGCCCCGTAACCTATATGTCCCTCCTGGACTGAAAGTGGCTTGTGCTGGTGGCCTGGATGCAGAATCCTGGGCAAGAGAGTGCAGGGAAGTGGCTGACATTGTGGGCTGGTGGGGAGGCAGGTACCAGTCGGTGGTTACATCAGCAGCGGGGCGTATGAGCTCTTATCAACGGGGTCATTGCCGGATACTGCACCTGATCATCCACGTCAGCGGAGAGCTGCCTATGATGTCCAGGTACTAGTACTAGTTGTTTGTTGGGGAGGGAGTTGCATACTGATATACTAGTTGTTTTGGGGGGGGGCGGGTGTGCATACTGATATAGCTGCCCATAACGCCAAGCAGAGACCAATAGTCATTGGGGGGTTGTAGTACTAGTCTGGCCGCCCGTGATGTACAGGTAACACCATCAGATACTGGGGGGATGTGTTACTGTTGGAGCTGCCTGTGATGTACAGGTAATTCCATTTGTTTTTGGGGGAGGGTGGTAGTAATAGAGCTGCCTGTGATGCCAAGTAGATACCTGAGCTCGCAGAGGCCCTTATGGGTGGTGTTTCGTATCTTTTATTTATTTATATTTTGGGGGGGTGGGGGGGGGGGGGTGGGCAGGCGTTAACAACGGCGGGCCTGCGATGGGAAAGCGCCATGTTGGCGGCCAATGGGAAGGAGCCTCCCCTGACAAACAAGACCAGCACGTTCGCGGGATGTCTGGACTACATCTGGATGCAGCAGGGCAAGTGGGAGGTGCTTGCCACGTTGGGGCTGCCCTACCCAGAGGACGCGGGGCCCCAGCCCGAGTGCGTGGACTTGCCTCCCTGCCCCAACCCTCAGCAGCCATCAGACCATCTTCCCATCGCCTGCAAGCTGCAGCTCCTGGAGCCCAGTCCCTGAGAGCTTCCAAATCTCTCCCTGCGTTTGCCACTGGAAAGTGAACGTGTGAGCGGTGTGAACGGTGGAAGCGAACGGTTTGTAGACGTGCGTGTCCTGCAGGCTGGTGTGCAGACACGCTGGTCTACATTTAAGCATGCTAGAAGCCAGGGGCCATGCGCTCCCTTCTGCTGCCTTGAATTTGTGGATTGGATTTTGTGGCCAGCCACATGGGGGATGTGTGCTGGACGTGCTGTAGCCTGGCGGGCCCCATGCAGGTAAGAGGGGTACGTTGTAAAACTCGTTGTTGATGGTCAGGACATGCGTCCATTTTCATCTAGAAGCAGTGGCATGGCGAAACTTGCGCGGTGTGGCGCTGAAGAAACAATTGCACGGGGACTCCTGAGCCACGTGATTGATGGCCTCAAGAGACCTTACGGTAGGCTTTTCCGGGAGAGGCCTTGCACCGCCCATCCCAGCTCTCTTCCTTCATCCACACCCTCCCCCGCCCCCCAAAATGGTCGTGGGAGCTGCTGCGACCACTCGTTTCATATGAACAGATGTAAACTCGCTAGTGGTCTTGCAGTGGGGCCTGCTTTGTCTTCTCCGTTGGGTGAGTGACGAGAAATAGGAGATGAGATGGGGCTTCCAGAACAGAAAAGTGGGGTGGAGTGTGGGGGATTTGGGGGAGGCGTTTCCTGGAAATCAGTCTTGAGTTACGCCTTAGCGACAATAGAGTTACGCTTTAGCGACTATGGCAGGCATTGCTAAATGGCAGGCCTTAGCGACCATTTAGTTACGCCTTAGCGACTATGGCAGGCATTGCTAAATCATAAGCAGCTGCATGCGGGTGTTGTCACGTGGAATCACCTGATCACGTGCCTAGCTGGCGAGTCTGTAATAACACACGAGTTAGGCAAGCAATCGCTTGGAGGGCTTAGAGTGCAATTTGCTGCGTTTAATTCTTCAAGGGGTCCACGGGCTTGAGTCAGGCAGACGGGGGACCCCCTCCCCCCCCCCCCCGCGGAGGGAGACATACTCATCGGGGAGTCTTTGACTGGACTCCCCGCCTGTGTCAATCCGCCTGCCCTTTAAAGGTTCCGCCGGGCCTCTAGATTTAGGAACTTTTTGGGATGGAGGTTGGTGGAAGCACTGTGGGAGCAGAGCGTACCTGTTGTTTTCACATAGCCTGTCTCTCCGCGTGTGCTGGGTCATGCACACGTTACACTTTTTCTAATGCAGAATGCAGTACCGATTTCCGGGACGACTACCAGAAATGACAAGAGCATATACCAAAGGGAAAGCCGAATATGTCTGCCAACCGTGGTGCCTCCAACTGTATGCAACATGGCCTTTGCAAAGGCCTAGTACGAGAGAGTAATTCCTTCGCATTGTAGCTGCAGCCATAGTTGCACATTTTTGTCGAAAATTTACCGAAAAGTTGCGTGGCCCCATCCGTGACTGGACGTACTGCCGTTCTGCCTTGCACCCCCCGTGACTGGACGTACTGCCGTTCTGCCTTGCACCCCCCGTGACTGGACGTACTGCCGTTCTGCCTTGCACCCCCCGTGACTGGACGTACTGCCGTTCTGCCTTGCACCCCCGTGACTGGACGTACCGTACTGCCGTTCTGCCTTGCACCCCCGTGACTGGACGTACTGCCGTTCTGCCTTGCACCCCCCGTGACTGGACGTACTGCCGTTCTGCCTTGCACCCCCCGTGACTGGACGTACTGCCGTTCTGCCTTGCACCCCCCGTGACTGGACGTACTGCCGTTCTGCCTTGCACCCCTGAGCACCGCCTAAGTGCTGCCCACTCGTTTCCAAGAAATGTCATAGCGCATCTGAGAGCTACTAGGTAGTGTTACGTTTCTGTTGGGTCCACAAAGTTTTGCCCAATAATAGAACATGAAATCGCTGTGTGACTTTTCCTGCGGCTGACGGGCAACGCAGGGACATGGCCCAGGGTATGGCGGTTGTTTGACGGGCTTCACTTTAAATTATATCAACACGCGTAATCAGCAAGACCTTGAGTCGATCCTTGGTTCAGCAGTATCGTGGTGTGCTGGTGCGGCTGGTGCGTGCTTGGGGTAGTGTGTACAGTCAGTGAGTGAGCGAGCGTGCATGCGTCTGTCTGTCTATCCCGTCCTCTCCCCCCACCCCCCCAAGAAAAGAAGAAAAGAGGACCTCCCATCCTTGTTTCCCCCCAAAAATTCAGGGTTTTTGTGTCTGCCTGTCTTCGCCTAGAGAGCGCCGAGGCCTACCAGTAGTAGTAGCCGTGGTTCCGGCAGCCTCCCTCGCTTTTTCGTCATCCGTTTCAAATGTCAATGATGGTTGCGTGGCCAGTGGAGGTTGTGCCAACTGGTTTGTGTGGCCAATGGTGGTTGTGTCGAGAGGAACCAACTTGACACCTGTTAAATACAGGCACCTAAACAGGCGTGGTCCTGCCTTCAATTGGACGCTGCCACTGCCTATGCACCGGACGCACACGAAGGCCTCCTTGTTCACTGCCAAGTGTTAGGTCCTTCCCTTGAGGTATGCGAGCAAGCTATTCACTGCTGTTCAACCGCGGGGGCCTGAGGTTGTACTGCACCGAGTCCCAGCGTCCATCACGTGGCCTGACAAGATCTGCCGTGGGCTGGAGCCAAAGCCCCCACAGGAACCACGGAGGGGGGGGGGAGAGGGGCATTTGCCCACACCTCACCCACCAACCGCCAGAAACGTGGGGACAACAACCAACGACATGGCCCCTGGGCTCTGCGTACCAGCATGTGGGACACGTGATTTTGCGGATAGGATAAGCTTCACAATTCATTGAACACAAGAAATGCTCGACAGCTTCTGCTCATCAGCCTCTATGACACACATGGCTCAGGGGATACTTATACTTCAATTGCTTTCTGAAACAGCAAATGTTGACACGTGCCTGTCAGGCCACAGTGGGCCTGAGACTAATGTATTTCGCTGTTCTCTTTAAATGGTAAACAGCGGGCGAAGGAGGTCATTGCACAAGGGAACCCAGGGGGGGGGGGGGGAGGCGGCAAAGAAGAATGTGCGGGAATGGTGATGGAGATTGGCAGAGTTTTAAACTCAAACTCCCTTTACATAAACATACTCTAAACTACAAACTACTAGGTATTTCACGCGCGCATGCCATTCACTCGCGCAAACCAGCAACAGAGCGTCAGTAGGAGTCCTTGGGAACCCATCTGCAAAACCTGGCCATCCAACAAGATTTCTCGCCTACACGTTGTGACCAACGAAGGACGCCATCCAGGAGGACTGTGCTGCCGCATGAATCATGGCACTTCACACCAGACATGGGCAGCGCCACAGGAACTTATGGAAGCACCGACCCACCACCACCAACTACTTCGAAGCACTATGAAGGGTCTTTCCAACATACCTGCCAGAAGAAGCACCCAGCACCACAAGCCATCTAGCATATGTTCCGCCAACTTAGCCACAGCAAGCACTCCCCACCACAAGCAACAAAGACAGGCACGTGGTACCACGCACCTGTCAACAGAGGGGCAGGCCTGGCCGCAGCCACAGTGATGCGGGCACCATGATTCAGGCATGTGACTGCCTTGAG
>KV908444.1:301067-313567 GCA_002005505.1 Botryococcus braunii
GAGACGGGAAGAACAACAAATGTGATACACACTGTACCAAAACTGCTCATCGCACCGACAAACACGAACGCAAACCAATCAGCTTCTAGGCCACACTCCCAGCATTATAAAGCTTGGGATTGTCGGCAAAGGATGGAAGGCCAGCCAGGTCAGCCAGGCCGTTGCACACAAATTTTTTTCCCCTAGGGGCAAATTTTCCGAGAGGGTTCCCAGAGATGCTCAAGGTGGTCCTGGCCCATACATGCACTGATACCATCAGGGGGCAAGGGAGCAGAGGCCCCCCCCCCCCCCCCACCTGTCTATTAGACGGCACGTCCAACCCCGCCGAGAGGAGCCGAATGGGTTCAACAACAAAAGAGGTGGCAAAACACGGACTTACACAAGGTCTTGACCTGGTAACAACAAGTGTAACAAAGAAAACAAGTGTCGGCTCATGAAAGCTTACGGCGTGTGCCGGGTCATGCACACTTTCACACTTTTTCCAAAACTTACCCTCCTCTATGCAAGCCTGCACAGGCGCACACACGCGGATTGTTTCCAAGGCGCCGGAAGGTGTGGCCCGGGGCGTCTCTTCTCTCCTCTGTAACCACACCCCAGCCAAGGCAGTGAGGGACTCATCCACACTATCATTCAGTCCTGAAATGCAGCCTCCCCTTTTTATGCATCCCCCCCCCCCCCAAAAAAAATACAGCTGGTGAACTGTTTCCCTGTGAGCATTGCATGGGAGGATTGCCCCCCCCCCCCACCCCCACCCCCAAAAACAAAACAAACTCTGTCTGAGATTAATCTGACATTCAAGTCAAGCGTGCTGTGTTAATACACACGAAAGTACACACGCATCCCACAGTGCCCCCCGCCCCCCCCCCCCCCCCCCGGGGGGGGCAAAAAATGTGCGCATTGAGAGAGCAACACAGACGCGGCAGACACAGACAGACGTAAACAGAAATCTCGCCGATAGTTTTATAGTAAGACACTGGTTGAGCAGCGAGAGGTTCTTGGTCCTCTCAATCACTGGGCTGTGGACAGGCTCCAGCTCAACTCAGATAATAAGTAGTAGCAAGCCACGATTTCTTCAAGCACAGACCCGGCAGGATCGTACACCCCCTGGTGTCCTACATATGGGATGGCCGTGCTGCCTTTCCTTCCTTTCCGTTCCTTTTGTATAACTATACCCGGATCTGCCTACGCCCTGCCTGCCTTCCCTCCCGCCCTCTCACAAGCCTCCCTCCCCATTCCACCGCACTGATGTCACACCCTCCCCCCCCCTCTCTCTCCCTCTCTCTCTCTCTCTCTCTCTCTCTCTCTCTCTCTCTCTCTCTCTCTCTCTCTCTCTCTCTCTCTCTCTCTCTCTCTATCTCTGTGTGTGTGTGTGTGTGTGTGTGTGTGTGTGTGTGTGTGTGTGTGTGTGTGTGTGTGTGTGTGTGTGTGTGTGTGTTTGTGGCCAAGGGGGTGGGGGAGGGTGTGGGGACAACATGTGTGTCGGGGCCCGGAGGAGCAAAACTGCAAACAGTTGGAGAGAGTAGGAAGAAGGGTGCGGGGCCCCTGGGGGGGGGGGGGGCTTAAGCCCTAAACACAGTTTAAGTACTTCCTGTCCTTCGAAGGATAGTTGCTAAAGGACAACTGCCATCAAATTCAACCAGAACGACGCGAGCTGAGTACCAAAAACAATATGTAAGACCACAGTCTTCAAAACGGTACACGGGTTAGCTCCGAGTCCATTTTAAGTTTAAATTATATTCACACCGTTAATGTTATGCCTCCATTGTCTAAAACATCCAGCATGGTTGCCCGACTAATAAGCTTCCGGATGTTTGGAACGGAATCGATGACGACAAGCGCGGGGTGAGCTCTTTTGTAATCCGAGAGTTCTGTGTCCCATTCTGCCATACCCACCATCAGCCAGACCTCAGATCTGCAAACCGTGCATGTTGCACCTTCCGAGAGCTAAAAGACTTGCATCAAACTCTAACATGACGGACTGGAATATCAACGAAGGGAACACCAAAAAAGAAGGAAAAACTTTCTGATAATCATGTTGGAGCAAAACATTTTTTGCATCTGGAGCCAAGTAGGTTACCCCTTGTTTTCATGGCCGAAGACATGGTTAAACACATGGTACCCAAGTATTGTCATATGTGACACATCGGAGCAGCCAAGCCTGGCATAGACTAAAACTTACCTGGGGTTCGAATTTTATGGATCAGCACATCAAATGGTTCTTGCTCTCTCAGGGGCTTTTGATGATCAATGTACTTAATTTCGATTCCGGCTGCAGCGGCAGCTGCTATCAGCTTTGGGCCCAGATGTTTCTTTGCCTAAACATGGGACAGCAACCAACTCTCAGAAAGTACGAAACATATTTGTAAGGGGACTTCGCCACCCTTAGAGCAGACGTGACCATAAAAGGACCCACGGCAGTGCCAATCGTATGCACTAGCCAGTTGTGAATACACAGGGTCGACCTTGCTGGGCAGAAGTGCAAACCCCACAACTGGACGTCGCGTGCTTGTTGTGCCATCCTCTCTACCCATCTTGCGTCCCCGTAAACATTAGCTCGGTGGAGTAAGCAGGCTGGATTGTGAAACCCGGTGGGTTACTAACGCCCACTGTTCCTAAAAGCACAGGTGCAATTGCTCAGACCTTCTATTCTATTAACCCTAAAAAAACTTTTAAGTTGCACTCAGACTTGCGCAGGACATAAACACGATACAGGAAACGGATCAAATAGTGCAGGCGAAGTTGCCCTTCAAATATTCAACGCAACGCGATGTGCGGTTAAGGACTTTGTTAAGGAATGCACAAGCTCATATGTTGCATGTATGAAATGCCTCGAGATAGCATTTTAATTTCAGTGTCGGACAGCATATCCCCGTCGATGCCACCATAGCGCACATCAGGAGGCCACGTGCTAAAATTCAACACTTTTGTACGGCTTCCGTACTCGGGTTTAACGGAATCCGTTGGGAGGCCTTCCAGCATTGGAAGATATCAACTCGGTCATCTGAAACGTTAGAACATAGAAGTTTGTTTGGGTTTTTGGTGTAGTCAGATGGAGGTGACCATCATTGCAATAAGGCATTCGCAATCTCGCACTCTGACGTTTGGAGACCTCTACAATGATTTTGGAAGACCTCCCGTCCTTTTTCAGGCCGTCCCTAGCCGACCCATACCTGCAGTCGCTGCAGTGCAACGTGGGATATCCGTCACGGATGTCCGCAGTGTACGCAATTTTGTTAGTCGCGTGTTGGTATATTCCGGGGGGATCCGGCAGCTTAGACGAACGGCCTGAAGTGTCTTTATGCTCTGTCCTCCGAGATAAAAGGCGTTTCTACTCTTATAGTACAAAGTGTACAGAAGCCTGCGTGAAGTAAATGCTAAGCCATGGCGCCAAGCACAGGCATAAACACTGGGACTGGGCTGTTCTATGTTGAGCAACCAGCCTTTCTGGCGTGATGAGCAGTGTCTTGTATCCACCGAGCTTAGCTCATTAAGGCGTTGATCAAGGGGGCCCAGTGAGTTTCTGGAGAGGCTCCGGTTCTATTTGTTCGGCCATGCATTCCGTCAAGGGCACGGGGTTGTCGAGAATTGAAACTCATCATTGCATGTAGGGAGACAACCTGAAGCATGGGGACATCTCTCCGTGTTTGCTAGGAATACCTAACCGCCACTTTACTTTTCTCTATACAAGGCAAAATGGGATAGATTTTAATACTTGTCAACACACACACACACACACACACACACACACACACACACACACACACACACACACACACACACACACACACACACGCACGCACGCACGCACGCACGCACGCACGCACGCGCGCGCGCACGCACACGTATGCGCAAGATCAGGAGAGTGAAGCCTTCGGTTTAACATATTACACATTCATGTGTATGACCTACAACAACGTTACTGTCCCCTGGTAAATGACCAATCTCACTAACTGCAATAAAAATTGGGAGCGTTTTTAATTGGCTGGAAAAGAAAAGGAAAATCGAGGCAATCACGGCTGGTGGTACCGTGTAAGGTTATCTGCCTGCGTACGATGGGAGTTATGCATGCCTTTCAAGGCAACACTCCTTGCCTCTGCCTGTAGGTGCTTAAGGGAGGTGCAAAGGAAGGACAGCATTCCCTTGAAGGCGATGGACAACCCTTTCAATAATAATGGGGTTGGTTCCTTGATGATGGAATGCGGTTGTGGCTTCTGCTTCACCCTCAGGGGATCCCGCCCCCCCTCCCTTGTCCCCCTCCACCCTAATTCCTACCTCTCTTGTCTAAGCCCCCTCCATCTTTCCCCCTCCCCCCCCCCCTCCTCAGAGAGGGGTGACTCCTCTACCCTTACCCCTCGGAAGTATCTTCCAAGGAAGTCCCTTTGATATCAGTCCATGTGGACGGCACTACACTCAAGGCCACAATCGAAAATCGATGCACTTCAGACGTCATCCATCCCATCGCTGAGATTAAGCTGGTGGGGTTCATCTGGGGGATGGGGTGAAAGTTTAGGCCTCATCCTTTGCTCCATAGCGGTAAAACTGTACATTAAAATGAGCTCGAGCGTGCACTTTAATCTGAGTTTCGAGTGTGCACTCAATGAATCTCCTCGAATCAGGGGGGGATCATGCTGCGAATCAGGGAAGCTTACAGACGGACTTGCAACATAACCGTATGTGTGTACAATAGTTGCAATCATGTACAGTGGTGGAGACAGTTTCCGTCATTCACCATAGACTTCAAAAGCGGAACTCTTGCTCCGTCTTACTCCATACTTCTTTTTTCGACACGACATTTGCGAAACAGTCACGGAATTCTTACATCCACACTTCTCTTTCTTCAGGTTGCTACATAGTCCGGACAAGCCCTGCGTGCAAGTCCCGTGTAAACGTTTCTGTCCCATTTGTGCACATGCACAGTGCACATGTACAGCTGTCCTGTTTTGACTCACATGTACTGCAGTCCCTGTTTTGAATCTGCACTTGAACGATCCTGTAGCGAAGTGTTGTTTATTCCATGCAAGACCATTTCAAGGCTGCATGCAAGGATTCCTCCAGCTTCAATTTTTTTTTGGGGGGGGGGGGGGGGGGGACGGAATGCAAAAGCAACGAAAAACCGCAAAAAGGGGGAGTGGGAGGTGAGGGGGGGGACTTGCTTTCCCAGCAAGCCTTGGACCTTCGGTGTACGTACACGTATACATATATGTACAGGCGAGACACTACTTTCCCGACCGCTATTAATTGCTGATGGGGCCCCCCTATACACGCCAACGCTGAGGGTCAATCCGTTGCTGATGGGGCCCCCAACCACCTGCTGACCTTCGAAGGAAAGTTTCAACTCAGAATACACTAAAAGACTTGATGCAAACCTGCATGCGAACTCAAAGGGACAACCTCGGTACGGAATACATGGATTTCCCTCGGAATTCCCAAGCCCTGCCCGTTCACTTCAAACAAATTACTTTTTTTCATAGTTGATTTTGGCACGAGTTCAGTCTGACGAGGGAAATGCACTCCTCCCAACATCATGTGTGACCATGCCACACGGACTCTAGGTTCCTTGGTTTCCAAGTTGAGATCATTCTGAAGAGCTGCTGAAGGAATCCCTTTTGCAGCTCCGGAATGGCACTTGGCGTGTGTGCGCGCGCGCGAATGCATCCGTCCGTGTGTGTGTGTGTGTGTGTGTGTGTGTGTGTGTGTGTGTGTGTGTGTGTGTGTGTGTGTGTGTGTTTGTGTGTGTGTGTGTGTGTGTGTGTGTGTGTGTGTGTGTGTGTGTGTGTGTGTGTGTGTGTGTGTGTGTTGGGGGGGTGAGTGTGTGGCGTGCATGTGCGCGTGCTATGTGTGGAAGTGTGAGGTGTGTCGCAAGCTCCATGTCATGCACACGGCCCAGTCATGTGAGAGAATAGCAAGTTCAGTGGCCGATGGATACAATGTATGAGCAGGCCTCGAGGCCCGAGCTTTGCCTCCTGATCGAGAACTTCACAATCATTATGGCGTTATCAACACTGGGGGACAAAAGAAACAAGTGCAACATCACAAGGGTGTGCTGTGTCTGCATGTCTTTCAACTTTTAAAAACGGGATTGTTTTTGTCTGGCACCATTAAACATAGATGTAGAAAACTCTATGTACAAGAAGAAGAAGAAGAATTCAGAAAGGCTGTAGAATGCCGTTTGGGGTTCCAACCCAGTCACAGTTGGTGTCCATCCACGATAGTTTCCACCGAGCACAAGTTGACAGTACAGTCTCACATGAGTGTTCTCAAATATATAATGGGGACAAGATCCATACATGCAAATTCCTCATGGATATCAGCCTGCCCCCATTGTACATGCCTGTCACTTGCCCCCCGAGCCTATCACCTGACCGGGTGTCCATGCCTTTCAGCTGTCCCCATTGCACATGCCCGTCACCTGCCCCTAGTGTATATGTCTGCCACCTTGCCCCCCGATGTACAGGTGGACCACCTGCCCCAGTTGTACATGCCTGTCCCCCCCCGATGTACAGGCGGACCACCTGCCCCAGTTGTACATGCCTGTCACCTGGCCTCTCTAACCAGAAAATTGAATCATAACCGCAAACCACGTATCCTACACGCTGGCCTTCTTACCCATGTCTAGCTCATGCCCCCTGACCGCGCTTTCGCCAACACACCAGGTCACCACCTCGAGCAAATGTGCCTGTGTCTCAACAGCCTGGGCGACTTGGCCTGAATATTGACTGCCCCCCCTCTCCCTCTCCTACCCCAAAGGGGTGAAAGCCTGGTGGCTGCATGGCATGCTATATGTTACCTTTGGCACTGGAAATGGCAAAGTCCCTTGGGGGACAGTATATACTGTCCCAAGGGCTATGACGTGGCTATGACGTAGCGAGGAAATGTGCTGAGTATATATTCTCAGCACATTTCCTCGCTACGTCATAGCCACGCCCTACTGGAGAGGTCTCAAAAGTCTGGGCTACATGTTGAACACCTTTTTTGAGCACTACATATAGTGATATATCGATTTTTCCCTTTTGAAGCACCATCGTCATAACCCCTCTCCCTGACACAAATGTCCCCAGCTGACATGCCAGAGCTAATGCTGCAAACTTTTTCACGAAAGGTCTGTGTGGGCGGAACAAAGCACCAGTTGTCAGTTGCCTCGCTTGCCCTGCCATACATCTCTGTTGCCACAGAAAATCACATGCGATACCGGTAGGATCGATCTTGAGGGCATTGATGTGGGTGCAAAAGAAAGAATCAGAGACCTAAAACGGGAAAAAGCTTAGAAGAGTTTTCAGAAGCTCTGGACAATGCAGCTCCTCTCGAGTAGAAGACATTGGTCAAGCTGGGTCTCGTGACTACTGCAATCGGATACAGGCACATACTGAGATAGCATGCAGTCCGTTACAGGCTTCAATCTTGAGTTTGACCCACCTAGCTCGGCCCCGCGACTGCCCTCGAGGGAGCTCACCACCCCCAACAAACACTTCAGTGACCAAATGGTCAGATTTGTCGAGGATTTCAGGGCTATGCCTTGCCGATGCCACAAGGGACAACATTTGGATTTTGCTCTGTCGCAAGAAGTGTTTCTAAATGCTTCTTGAGACTGGGGAATGATGTTCGGTGGTCAAGTCTGATCTTATTCCGACGGGGCCCCTTTTATTGCCTGTCAACACATATTATCAACCGTCCATGCATTGTTACCGTAGCAATGCAGCAGAATTTGAGTCATCAGCAATGCACTAAGCCCCCAGACGATCCCAACAAGCAGCTGTATTAAGAAAAACCCCCAAACACTAAAAAGAAACCCCACAACGCACAAAACAACGACACCAAAAACAAGGCAGAAACCGCATACACCTCCTTTGTCTCTTTCACATCGACAATCTTCACTCCTCCACATTTGTCCCTCCCGATCTTAGCCTTTAGCCCAATCCCAGGCATTCTAAAAAGATAACTAAGCATGTAGCCGCCTGGTACATAGAAGGGAAACTTGTTCGGGCACCCCCTGGGTTAGGGTGGCAGGACAAGAACAACCGGCCCGTCCATGCCTACAGACGCCTACAAAAACAGGTTCAAACCCGTATGCATAAACACGCACAGAATCCAAGGATCTCCTTAAAACTACTCTTCAGCATTGGTAATGGGTAATGGCAACTGCTCAGATGTGCTAGTGAAACTCCAAAGGCTTCAAGCGCATATCAAAGTTTGCTCAATGTTCTTATCCTCAAAAGCAGCTGACAGCAGTTGTCATACTTGCAGACCTAGAAACCAACTTTTGAGTGTATAGTTTCTTCTAGTTCTGAGACTCTTTGAGTTCCAAAACCCAAAGTCTTCGATCGTTTACCACAAAAATGATGCTGTCCTTGCATGTGGAGTTTGCATCATGAGTGCAGATCACTGTTAACAATTAAGCATATGCACTGCACACAGGGCCAGAGGAGTACTGCTCCTGCCAACTAAATAAAGCACTGATTGCCTTCCTCAGACAGTTGTCCTACAGGGCCTTTGCATCTGGCCCATCTTTGCCCTCCTTTATCAATTCTCCGCTGGCTGCCTGGTTGAGTCTCTGGGTGAAGTCCTTTAAATTTCCCTCAATGTCACGGTGTAGAGCTGGTAACAGTTGCAGGGCATCCTTAGCACAATCATTGCTGCACGCTAACATGATCGCCTGTCCTACCAAAAGCTGTCAAGACTCCAGGCATAGTATTGACCATCTTGAAGCGAAGTGCTAAGTACTTCCACATGCTGAGTAGAATATTACAAACAACTGGTAAAACAACACAGATGCCAGGAACCAAATGCGATAGAATCAATCATCTCATGTCATCAATCAAAATCATCAATAACATCATGTTATTCCCCTAAAATCTTGTGGAGAATAAAAATAAACAATGGAGTAGGAATTACCAAATGCGACAAAATCAATCATCTCATGTCATCAATCAAAATCATCAACAACATCATGTGATTCACTTAATATTGTGAGAAGAATTAGAATAAGTAATGGAGTAGGAAATTTAAATGTGGAGATCAACAAGTGCAGGAACAAGTGGAATGGTATGGTGTAGAGCCAAATCAAACAAAGTGACATGTGCAACCTGGGCTCGGCTCTGCTCTGCTTCAGAGGGCTTGGATGAGAGGACAGCCCTTGCCCTGTCTTCGCACACTGCCAAACATCGAAGCATCCGTTCCTGCGCAAAATGCAACAGCATTGCAAGTATAGCCCAATCATTGCTGCTGAATTTTGAACAAAATCTTTGTTCTAGAATGCATCGAGCAATCCCCATGCAGTCAGGGGCACACTTCAGTAACTGACCAATACACGTGGCAGTCAATTAGTTTACAAGAGCGCCCATTTGATCTAGGTGCTGCCACTCCTACTTCGTTGTGAATGTTACCAAAACAAGCGGCATTAAAAAAACCACAGTAGCCAAGGAAACCAGTTTTTCACACTGGGAGTTAACCTGCTGGAGTCCCTGCCCTTGCATATGAGTTGGGCAACCTTTCTGAAAGACATGAACACAATGTATCCTTAATCTCTGCTGGATTTTTATGAGGGTCTGCAATTATCCACTTTCTACTTTATGCCCTTGTAGGGTGTAATTCAGCAAGTGCCACACATGTCCCTGTAATGAAGCCCAGCTCAAAACGGTTCAGCGGCCTTCGCTTAGTGAATGGGATGCGCCTTACCTGGAAGTTCTTCATCGACCCATCAACAAACTTGTTTGCAGCTTCAATTGGCTGACTACATCGAACTAAGCTGCACCAAAACCATAGTTCCTTACCATATGAGCAGCATACCACCATCATGAAACTTCTTGACTGCGGAGAACTTACCAGACATTCAAATCTTCACTGCTTCTCGACGTATCGCAGCACTGTGCTGAGCACAAGTACGCTTGCTTCCGTATTTTATTTAACGACTTCAGTTGTATGTCTTCTGATAGATCTCGCACGCCCTGCTTACATTATGTCCCTTTAATTTGGAGAAATGCCTACACTGCGTGGGGATTGAGCACGGTCTACTTAGTTGGAGGGACGAGATCACACATGACACAGAGAGAGACCAACCCTTACGCCCTTACGTCCTTTTTTATCGCCATGAGCGTACCTTTTCGATCAATTCCATACTTCGCTCTGTTGTACCATTTTTGCTGGTGGATTGTGATATTCCCATAGCTGCAAGGCGCCGTTTGTACACAACACCGATCGGTTGTATCTCGCCAATTAGGAACAAGAAGTCAGAGCCGCCCTCAAATACCAACGGAGTTAGACTAAAAAACGTTGAGAGTGGCAAATGAGTTTGCATATAATGTCACCTGCTAGTTGGCGTCAGTCCCTGACGTACAAGGTGAACTCCAATGATCCCGGAAGAACTACGATACTGCCTGGCCATGTGCCAAAACTCGTCGGTCTATTTGTACCGGAAAATGTTCGGCCGCTGATGACTAATTCGAAATGGCTCGCGATCGAAATTTTCAAGAATCCCACTGCGAACCGGAGTGGGGGATCGGCAGTATCATCCCAATGTGGACAGCTTCTTGGGCTGCTTTTTTACCATTTAGTATTTCTAAATTATTCAATTCAATAACCACTGCCACTAGGCATGTCATAGGAAGTCGCATTGGCGCGAAACGAATATTGTGACAGGCTATTACGAGGAGTTTGCAGCGTAAATCCTGTAATCTGTCATAAATGGGCTTCCCTTCAGAAAGTGGATATTAATGCTTTCAAGATTGATAATGATTCTTCACTGAAAACAAGCGTAGAGGTACCGGCAGGCGGCAAATCTACCCCTTCTGGAAGAGCACTGTTCGAACAAAGCTTCCTCGGACGTACTAGCCAAGACAAAAGTATAGACAATCTCATCGACTTGATAAATCCATCAAACAGCCCATCAAGATAAATAAATGCAATTGGGAGTACTTAATGCTGTTGCATTGGTCCATCTCGCTGGCAGCTAGTCCTTGCCACTTACTTGCCGTCGTGACCTCTGGTTGACAAACCAAGACTCTGCATAAACACCATATTCCTCATCAATAAGGGCTTGATGTGGAATCCGTTATCGAGGAAAAATAGAACATAGCTAGGTCACAACTCCTACGGACTAAACGAGGGTCAGGACCCTTTCAGGAGCAAGGGCTGCGGTTCGCTGCAAATTGCAAACGGAAACTTATTTCCAAAATTGCTTCACTTTCGGATTTGCCACTGCAATGACCACAAAGAAAGTACATTTGGATGTCCACGATGTGCATCTTAGTATATACTCCTCCCCTCTGTACTGTCACAGGCCATGAAAACACAGTTTCTAGTGTTTCCCAGTCAAGTTATAATAATGATGGAAATAAAGATATTATAAATATATTTCTGGGTACATCAATCTAGTGCGATGCTCATCATTGTGATAAGTCCCCACGCTCCCCGAGCTGGTGCTGTGCCAAAATGGTTGAGGATCCCAGGGGGTTTGCAGTGGGCATCTACCATCAAATTCAAAAATTCCCCTTCAGAGGAGGCATCATTCTGCCAATGTTTGTAATACTTAGCGGCCCAGGTGAAGTGGACCCCATCCCTTTTCATGTACATATACAAATTGGGCTGCCTCATGTTTTCAAGATTTTAGCGCAAGTGAAGAACAATTGATCCACCAAAAGATTTATTGAAACACTGAGCTTTGCAGTTAAGCCTGCAGGGTTTGCTGTATCCCAGCTGATATGGTCAAAAGCTACTGTCTATACCTGGGCAACTTCTCTCCAGTGTTCTCCAGCGCAGAGCACGAATCTTGTCTCAACCACATCCATTGCTGTGGGGGCGCTTGATGTGTATGGCTTTGACACTAGCAATGGTGCACAGGTATGATGGTCACGGTAACAGCGTTTGAATCCCTCCTTCATATGCACACATGTGTTAGGATAAGGGCAATGAGAGATTGTGCAGGGGGAATTTGAAAAGAGTCCAGGGGAAGCTAATGAAGATACACCTGAGGATACAGATCAACAGGAGGGCATAACTCAACCCCATGGCCCATTTTTCTCCCTCTTTCTGCCTTTCCCTGCCTCAACTGTAATTGTGTAGAGTTCTCTCTCTCCCTCCCTCCCCCCCTCTCTACCTCCCTCCGTTTCTCCCTCCCTCTCTCTCTAACTCTCTCTCTCTCTCTCTCTCTCTCTCTCTCTCTCTCTCTCTCTCTCTCTCTCTCTCTCTCTCTCTCTCTCTCTCTCTCTCTCTCTCTCTCTCTCTCTTCCACCCCACTCTCTTTGTCCTCCCTCCCTCTCCGCCTTCTTCCCTCCCTGTGTCCCCCCCCCCTCTCTCTGTGGTGTGTGTGTGTGTGTGTGTGTGTGTGTGTGTGTGTGTGTGTGTGTGTGTGTGTGTTTGTGTGTGTGAGTGCCCGCACGCCCGTGCCTGTGCATGTGTGTGTGTATGTGTGTGTGTGTGTGTGTGTGTGTGTGTGTGTGTGTGTGTGTGTGTGTGTGTGTGTGTGTGTGTGTGCATGCGTGCCCGTGCGCATGTGCATACAGAGGTGG
>KV908444.1:318567-321067 GCA_002005505.1 Botryococcus braunii
ACGCTATTCCCCACATGCTAGTCTCGTCATGCGGTATCCCCTCCACGCTAATGTTTGTGATCGGGATGTAGGAAGCAGCGCTCCCACATCATCTCCCTCGCCTCCCCGCCGTCCACCTCCACCTCCCCCTCCTCCCCCCCGTCCACCACCACCTGGAACAGCGCCTCCCCCAGCTGCGGCGCAGTACAACGTCAACAGCAAGCATCCCTTCCCGCTCCAGGGCACAGGTCTGGGCGCAAATGTTTGGCAGGGCGACATGTCTGTCGAAATCTTGTACAGCCAGCTGAAGATGTCCTTCATCCGCCTCTGGTTCGATTACTACCCGAACAATTGGGTGAGCTGCATGTAGCGTGCCAGCTCCCTCCTCCAGAAGTCGCAGCCTCTACACCTCTCCAGAAGTCGCACCTGTTACACCTCTCCAAAGTCACAGCTGTTGCACCTCTCCAGTACTCTTAGCTGTTACACCTCTCCATTACTCTCAGCCGTTACACCTCTCCAAAAGTCACAGCTGTTACACCTCTCCAGAAGTCGCAGGCGTTACACCTCTCCAGCCTTGTTTGAGGGACAGCCGCTGCTCTCCCCCAAACAAAGGTGCCTTGTTTGAGGGTTGGGAAAATGGGACCAGGTGTCCGCGTGAAAGGGTTACTAACAGAATCTTGTTACCTTAAACTCTCGACATAACAGTCCTAGTAGGACTCATACTGTTGTCTAGTCCGTGCCTATCATTGTTTCCCCCCCCCCCCCAAAGCAAGCCCTCCAACCCCCCCCTCTCTCCTCCTGTTCACCTGCCAACTCACTTTTCTTCAACCTCCTCGCCAGTACTCTCCCTCTAATTCCACACACATTTCGGAACATCACATTGCGCATCTCAGTCTCTTCCTCCTCCTCCTCCTCCTCCTTCTCCTCCTCCTCCTCCTCCTCCTCCTACATCGTCCTCCTCATCCTCCTCTTCAGATTTCTCCCCAGTCTCCTTCACTCCATTCTGCTTTCTGATTTCCCCCCTTGTGTTTCCGTGATTTCCGTGCTCTCCTGTGTTCTCTCCCAATGGCATCATCGCCGTCTCGGTCTTTGCCTCATGCCCATTGAACCCCCTGGCGTTCATCCCACGGTCCTCACTTCCTTGTATGCACCACTTCTGTTGTCTGAGCTGGCCAAGCTTCCTGCAGGTGTTCTGCAACTCGGGCACAACCCTGCAGCGCCTGCAAGACCTCTGGAAAGGGTTTGACAACTGGGGCATGGTCCCCAGTGGCAAATTGGCCGCAAAGTATGGCGTTCAGATCATGGCACTCAACAAGAAACCTCCAGACAACTGGATCAACATTTACACAGACGGGTCCCTTAAGGCTGAGTGCGAGCAGTACTACGGGCTGTGGTGGACGGCAGCTGTACAGCGACTGAGAGGAGATGGGATCGATGTGCAGTCAATAGAGATTGTCAACGAGCCTGAGTGAGCCCTGCTGTTTCATTCCCTCTGCATTTGGTGTAAGCGTATATCCTGAGTTTCTTGTTCAATCGATGAATTTGATGGGCCGATTCGGGAGTGGGTGTTGACACTACCACACTCATTGTCATATTGCCCGAGCTTGCCGCTTCCAAACCTTCTCACCCTCTGGTGCCCACGAACGGATGCACTGCGACTGAGCACCAACAACAGTACGCTTAAAAACGCGTTAAGTTCCCACATAACACGTCAAAACCTGTCCCTTTAGTGCTGAGCACCCTTTTCAAGTACCTTAAAACAGTGTACGTCAATTAGGAGGTTTGCTTCTCTTTCAAGTACTTTAAAGCAGTCTGTATTCTCGAAGCATGCACGTATGTACACGTGACTAAAACAGTAAGCCACCAACATAGATAGTGGTATACGATGCAGCAGCTTTTGAGAGGAAGGCAGCTACATGTGGCCCAACCTGTTGTGCACCACCACAAGAGAGGGATGGGAGGGTTCTTGGCTTGGGGCAGTGCCCTTCATTGGCTTGGGTTTTCGGTGGATGGCTACAATGATGGGACGAGGTTCAAATTCTGAATTCTACTGCAGGTTTGCAGTAACTATGCATTCATGTGAGCAGCTACCAACGGTTATAGGCCCTAGGCCCTACACAGGCCATAGGCCCTAAGGCCACATTGGCTAGAGGCCCTAAGGCCACATTGGCTAGAGGCCCTAGGCCTTTATAGGCCCTAGGCCCCCAAGTCCACAGTGGCTATAGGCTCAAGCCCTATACAGACCATAGGCCCTAAGCTTGTTACAGGCCATAGGCTCTAAGGCCACAATAGCTATAGGCCCTATATAGGCCATAAACCCTCTGGCCACAATGGCTGTAGACCATAGGGCCTTACAGCCATAGGCCCTGAGGCCACAATGGCTGTAGACCCTATGCCATGTAGAGGACATATATAGGCCCTAAACTCTCGGGCCACAGTGCTATAGGCCCTAGGGCCTCAAGGCATCGTGGCTTCCCACACGACATGCGAATTTGCATCAGAGATAGATGTGGATTGGGGT
>KV908444.1:326067-346067 GCA_002005505.1 Botryococcus braunii
TATTGGAATTGGACATTGGACCAGCATTACTTTTGGAGTATTTACACCTTCATTTGCATACTCGCGAACTATATATAGCTGTACCTGCAGGCAAATATGTACAGCTGTACAGCCCACATGCGGTATCGACACGCTGTTGCAGCATGTGGCAACCGTGGTACCACCCGCTTACCTGTATAGCAGGTGGTACGTTCCATTGGGGAACATGGGATGTTCTCATGACAGACTTCTGCGGTAGTCAGGGGTGATTGATAGGTGATCCTGTAAAGATCGGATTTTATAGTATAAGAGCCTACATTAACATAAGATTGGAAGGAACCCCTGGGGCTACCATAAATGGCGGTAATGATTAGTGCGCAACCTATGTATATGTTATAAAGCATATACTGTATAACATATATGTACCTAACAATCCAAGGAGTGATGGCAGTGACAAATAACTCTTTTTCTGCGCAGGTTCTTGTTTTTGTTCTCTTCTTGCTTTTTGTATTGTTTCTTTTTGGTAGGGTTTGTTATTCTGTGTTGCCCTTGGTTTTAATGTTTGTGGTCCAGATTGGTTCTCGGGCCCTCCAGGGAGCTCCCCCCCCCCCCCCCCAACGGAGGCCTCTCTTGCAAACGCCTCTGTACTCCAGCCTGGTTTTAAACTTGCTGCTCATTTTCCCTCCCTTTTCATGTTGTTCCGTCATTTTCTGTTTCTTTCCCCTTCCCCCTTCCGTATCCTTATATGGGGAGTTCACCATCACATCTAACCATGGCCCCTGCCTTCAGAGTGCCAGCATGTGGGATACTCGTTTGCGGTTAGTATCTGCTTCAACTCTAATATGACGCGAGGGGTAAACTAGGCCTAGGGGAATACAGGTTGCGCCTAGATTTACAAAAGAATATGTGTCTCTACTGATCGCTGCCATCCTCTATCCATGAAGCGCGTCTGCCTCTACTCCAGCTGTCTATATCAGATTCTTCGTATGCACTGCACTCAGCTGCTCTTGGTTTCCTTTTCGCCGTAAACCCTTGCACTTCTTGCAGTGAGAGGCGTCCCTTCGTGCTTCATGTTCCGTGGAGTACCCTGGCCTCCCTTTTGGGCAATCGGCGTAGTTCTTAACATGGCGGTGTAGTTGTCACCAATCAAGCACTCCTTGCATCTACTTCGCTTAGGTGCCCTCAACGAGTTGCTCAGATCTTGTGCCCACGTGTGTGGCCAAAATCTCTGTTGTATGTCTGGATTTAGTCCATTTCAAAGGCTCTGCGGTGGGTGATCTTAAAGGGTTTGAAAAGTTCCAAAGGTGCAGGCGCAGGAGCAGATCAGGCGCGGGCACGGGCGCGGGCGTGGAGTGTTGGGTGCCATCTTTGACAAAGGGTACCTCTATTGGCTTTCAGAAGCACCTTCGGCAGGGTAAATCTGAATTCCTTGCTAGTTGCTCGCCATGTCCGGTGGTGTGTCCCGTAGTGTCCACTTAGTGGAGTGCACCAACAAATTGACTGCCCCAATACAAGGTTTGGCAGACAGTCTCTGGCCATTGCCAAACCAGGCCTCGTACATATATGTTGTTCCCCCAACAATGTGCTTCGAGTTCAAGTCCCGTTCTCATGACCAATGCTTCTCCAACCCGACGTTGATGTAGCTGGGCAGATCACCACCACCTTGCCAGATTTTTTTTTTTTTTTTTTTTTTTTTTTAATTTTATTTTTTTTTTCCATGCAATACGCGGGGCAAATAGACCTTCACCTCCTGGCACTGAGAGCACCATGTTGTGATTTGGCTTGAAACATGCATGGTCCATCGGAGCACCGGATTGCAGCAATACAGCACATCAAAAACAACAAATAGGAGAAATCAAGGGGACGTTGTCCACCCCAAATCACCCATCCCTTCCCCTACACACACACACACACACACACACACACACACACACAGACGCACACGCACGTAGGCACACGCACACACACACACACACACACACACACACACACACACACACACACACACACACACACACACACACACACACGCACGCACGCACGCACGCACACGCACACACAACCAACCACCCCACAAAAAACGTATGTAAAAACTCCTGCCTCCTATAATAGCAATTTCCATGATGAGGAGTCTATTCTGGCATTAAGCAAACACAATTTCGGAAGTAGACTGGAAGGCGCCCATGTCAAACCGTCGTGAACAACCAGCCAGCCACAAGGCTGGGCCATCTCTTGACGCAAAATCTGACTTTTGAGGAATGTGATACTCAATCCTGGCCATTTCTGGCAGGCTCAAAAGAGCAGCATTCGTCCACTTCAGCTCCCATCCATTCCTCCTCAAGGGTGTGAGCAAAGCAAATCTTTTAAGGTCCTTCTCAACAACTCTCATGTCTCAGATTCCACCAAAGCACCCCGAATGGAAGTCACTTAGTAGTAAGTCTACAGTCATCAGCCTAGCCACTCAAGACCCTGTCAGACATGGGGTGTGCCTTGAGAATCAAGGCACCTGAAATTGGGAGAAGCAGCCGTAAATAAGCATGCCCCAAAGACCCAATACCAATACTTCTACCTCATCTGCTCGCAGACGAATAGCGGTGCCTGGCCCCCTTCAGCTGTACCCCCAGCAACCTGGCAAGCCTAAACGGAGCACCATTACCAGAAGAAACCCTTTGCGGGCTAAGAATGAACCCTCAAAAAGTAGCCAACCCATCTAGATCTAGTTCATGGCAATGGCCACCAACAATTCTGCCATCCCCATATGACAAGGGAAAACAATGCCTCCATGCAAAATCCACATATCAAGATCACGTCATTTGTACACACACACACACACACACACACACACACACACACACACACACACACACACACACACACACACACACACACACACACACTCACTCACTCACTCACTCACTCACTCACTCACTCACTCACTCACTCACTCACTCACTCACTCACTCACTCACTCACTCGCACACGCACACGCACACGCACACACACACACACACACACACACACACACACACACACACACACACACACACACACGCGCGCGCGCGCGTCATTTGTAAGCAATGTTTCTACGTCAGGCGCTCTTTTGTCTCCTCAAACCATCACCCCGCTCTAGGCCTCCCCTACCCTACTTCAACCATTTTATCTCCATCACTACCCCACATCATCCCCCCCCCGGGGGGGGGGGGGGAAGGTGCCCCTCTCCCTGCATTTAAATCCTACCAAGATGCCATATTTACAGTAACGCCACTGATAATTTGAACCGTATGCCACACGCTATACTGACAATGTACTACGCCATCCCCCCACAGAAGCCATCATCTGTACCCTCTCCTATCACGTCCATAGGGACTTGGACTCCGGCGGTAAGGACTAGGGCTGCGTCTTCTATAGCCATTATCCCGATAACGTCCTCCATAGTCATCACGCCCATATCCTCCTCGGCGACCAGGATCCCTGCGTAATAACCAAAAGAATGCAGGCCTCACTTCGACCAGAAATCCTCACCACCTTGACATGTGCATGTACAAAGATGTTGATAGCATCGGCAACCTGTGGATCACCGTACCCTGTGAACCTTGAATCTGAACACGCCGTCATGTCACACATATCTGAAGGGTGGATCACATAAGCTGCAATTTCACCAGCCCTGCTCAGCCGAAGTACAGGCTCTTGACCCTTGAAACCTTGACTGCCGTATGTTCCAATGTGGACAAGCTAACTGTCCACCAGTTTGCGAACACGGCGAAACTGGTTTATAATGTACATTAACCCACCCCTATGTACATACTAGAGGCAGAAGGCACCTTTGGGGAATGTCTCGAATAGAGCGAGTTCCACGATATTCTCCAGGTGTTGGCGTGCGTGGCCTTCCCCTCTTGGCCTGCATATATGAGACATGTCTCAGGCAATATAATGAATGATGGCAACTCGCCTGCTTTGTCTGCAGACAGCTGAAACACAGGGACATGCCAACCAAGTATGGAGAAGACCACAAGAATAGAGGTTGGTGTCACAAATAGGACCAGTGCATCGCGAAAGGTCATGAACCACCGGTACAAATTACCCTTATTAACACCTCTGCGACGTTAATCCCACACAGCAGAACCAGAATAGCACGCACCCGTTCCATCGTGACAATCTAAGGAAAGTGGATAGGTGATGATGAGGTGGTGAAGTGGTGGTGCACATAGCTCGCTCTCGTCTATCCCTGGATGTAGAGCCAGCACGGGCGGGGGCGAAATCACATAGGGGTGGGTGTCGACATATTACTGTGTGGTCACTGTTAAAGGCTTGACGCCCCGTGGCAGGTGATGCAGCTCCTCACAAGGGAGAAGAGAAACAAGAAAGGGGGCTGCAGTCTGAACCCCATCAAGCGTGTGGATTGGGTGGTCAACCTTTTCGATGTGGATGATTCGCCCTTTCAATGCAGCCCCCTCCAGGTATTTCACAGCTCTCTCTTGGTCCTGGGCAATGCAGCCATCATCAGCACTACTGTGAACCGGAATGTGCAGATCCCAAACCAAAGTAATGATTGCTCCAGACAGAATCAACACCGTCAAAGGCACATGAAAAAGTTAGTTGCATATAGATTCCAAACCAAAACCACAGCAACCAGGAACCTTCGTGGATGAGGGAAACCCCTGCCGGAGTATAGGCTCAACTCACTCACCTCTGCATTCACATAACTGATAAAAGCAAATCCTCTTGATTCCTGTTGTGCATCACACCATTCTCAGATTTTGTCAGAGGGACTGTAATGTACCTCAACAGCAGACAAGGTCAGAGCACGAAGAGCACCTGTGTCCGGGGATCGTATACAATCCGTGCATCTTGAACCTGCCAAAAGAAATACAAAATGCTCAGAACCTTTCACACGGGGACCCCAGCCTAGTTAGCTCTAAACAACAATTGAAGTCTGGTCAGAAGTCTCACAAAGACCTTGAGTGCGCTTGATACTCTACACAAGACACTTCTCAAATCTACAACGGCACCATCCTACGTACAATAAAAGGAGGACGAGACAATTATACCGTCCACTGTATCACCATGAAACAAAGAGCCCAATTCAGTAAAAAGAGAACAAACTTGGACATACCTCTCCCTCCTTTCCAAAAAACTCCCTGAGATCCTCTTCTGTGACCTATACGGCAAGACATTATAAAAACATGGTAAGAAGCAGCTAAGTTCAGCCGGAGTGATTGGCAGAAACGTAGCCTAAGAACATAGAGTGAGCACCCGCAACGGACCCAAACTACTGCCGCACCCGCGAAGAAAGGCCGTTGACATATAACGACTGGTCCGAACCCCTAGTTCCTGCACGAGGAGGACTTCTGGCTGGAGACCCTGCGAAGCCCCTTCCCCGCCCTCCCCGAGGCGTGCCAGATCGTGAGCGGCTCCTGCTACGAGACCTCGATGGGACTCGGCGTTCAGAGCTGGCTCTAGATCTATCGCTCATATCAGCAGCAGTATTTCACCCGCAACTGCCTTGCAGTTTGCCTGAAGAAATGGTAGTGCACCGAAAACAAGCGGGCCAATCGATGGACCAGTGTGACGCATTGTAACGATGCGCCGGCCGGAGATCTCGGTCCGGGCAGGGTGGGCGTTTGTTTAAAGATATTTTGCCGAGATTTTCGGCGAAATTTCACTTTGCCTTTAAAATGATTTTCATGTATGGGCTGCAGACTGACACGACGCCTGCCAGCCTGACTGCGCCCTCTCCGGGAGAGGCTCTCCCTCTCTCCCCGCGGCGGACCCCGCCCCCTCTACCCCACTCTCTCTGGGTGAGTGCATGCGTGTGTGCGTGTGTGCGCGTGCGCATGCGCACGTGTGTGTGTGTGTGTGTGTGTGTGTGTGTGTGTGTGTGTGCGCGCGTGCATGCACGAGCGCGTGTTTCTCTCCCTGTCTCTTGCACGTGCGCAGGCGCTCCCCCTCTTGTCCCCCACTGTCCCCGCCTCTGCCCGAACATATGTGCGTGCGCACATATGTATACTTATGCACGTGGGCGCATGCATGCTCCTCCACCCGCAAGACCCACAAGCGGCAGCAGAAACACTACCAGCAACAGAATTGCCACTACAGCAGCACCTCAAGCGGTAGCAGTACAGGACCAGCAGCAGAACATTAGCAGGGGCAGTACTAGAGTAGAGCACCTAGGAAGATAAAACAGGCGATAGCAGCTGCCGCCGCAGCAGCAGCAGGAGGACGAGGTCCAGCAGTGAGATACGATACGATTACCAGATATATCAGCAATGGTACCATAAAATACAGTACATAACCTAAAAAGCATACATAGGTAACAGCCGCAAGACCGTTACCAGCAGCAGTGCAATGGGCTAATAGATGCGGTACCAATCCCAGCAGCAGCAGAAACAGCCGCAGCAACGATTGCGGGCGGCGGACCAGTCAGAAAACCATCTCCTTGTTTCTTGGATAGTAGTCAGTACATCTGCAGATCTGACACTCAGGCCATATTGACATGCCCTGCACCACTTCCAGTGGGAACTCCAGCGAGGTTACATTTCAGTCCGAAAGGGAAGAAATTTGTGCCAAAAAGCCACACAGATTCGACCTCGCTGGCGTTCTCAGTTCCGGCATTTAAGGACACCATATCGAGTCAAAACTTAAAACTGTGACGTGCCATACGGCTGAGAGGAAGCTGGTAGCTAGTTGACGACGCGGCTGTATGGACCACCAAAACACACTAACACTTTGGCATGAATCGCCACTTTTCCAGACACGCTGTACCCTGCCTCTCATATAGACAAAATCCTTTGCTGCTGGCCAGTTGAGGGCCCTATGCCCCTGCTATAGAAATACCAATGAATGTCCACTGGGTATGGCAAAAATGAAAATGACGTGGGTTTTAAGAAAATGCACGCGTGCACACATAAATCTGTCCTTTTAAGAAAGCTCCTCGTCTTTTCCGTTCCCCTCCATTTCCCCCTCTTTTTCTCCCTTAGTTGTGAGGTCAAGGGGAGAACAAGGTTTTTATTTGCCTGCATTATTAGCTGGAAAACCCCGGGGGGGGGGGGGTGAGATTCTGCGCCGCCGTGAATATTGTGAGGCTCTCGGCAGGACACACCACATGATCCAATACGGGGGAAAGACTACGAAACGTCCCTATTTACTGCAAAACAATCGTCTCAAAATTAACATACATCCAAGAGACCCTTCTAAACTTCACGGCTTCGACGAACCTCTCAGCCTGTCATGATATCATCACCATCATCATCAGCAGCGCTGTTATCCACCCACCGCAAAGCTGAAATAATGTCTTTTTCAAGCATGCTCCAGGGCAAAAGGATCGGCCATGGCAGCCTTCAGCATTGTCACCCACCGCAAGCTGACTGAACCTGAGTCCAGCAAGGTCGAGGAGGCCCCAGGCCTTTTGTTCCACCGCAAGATGGATCTACTCTCAGGTGATCAAACCTTGAGTATGCCAGGCTTGCCCACGTGTGTACTTGAACCATCACACACAGGAATAAAATAACCACTTTCAGCAAGCTTCGGGATGCCAGGGACACTGCCAAGATGACCAGGCCTAGACATCCAGAATTCTGGACATGCAAACCCCAGCTCTGTTTTCCTCTGCAAGTGGATCATAAAAACTTTGAGCACTTTTCGGTAAGGCAAGCCCCAACGCTTGGTACCCAGACAATTTTTTATTTGGAAGCGAATTTTCCCTAATCAGCCCCATCCTCTCACTCGCTCACTTCAAAAAGATGGTCTTCCCTTTACAGGAAGTAAATTTCCTACACACGAAGTAAAACTTCTTACACGGGAAGTAAACCTCCGACGCAGTAAGAAAACTTCCTAAGCCCTAGCCTAAGCAGAATCTTTCATAAATTTTCGTGCACGGGAGGTAAAAGTCGTGCACGGGGGGTAAAAGTCCTGCACAGGAGTTAGATTGCCTACGCAGGAAGTAATTTCCCAGAGACATACAGCAAATCTCCCGCCACAGGAAATAATTTTCCCCACACAAAAGGCAAGTCTCCCAGACACCCTCTGCAAGTCCACCAGCGCACAGAGAGCTGCAAAACGTGGATTGAGCGAGCCTACCCCCACCTTCCCCTACCTTCCAAAGGGGAGCAACCTTCCTGGGGAAGCCAGACGCACTCCAGCCAATGCTGGCGCGAATGATCACTCTTGGAACTTGCTCTGCCTTTAACCCCGAACCCTACTTCCCAAACCCCGAACCCAGATTTCCCGCACTGGGGAGGGCAGGCGCGCTTCAACCAGGCGCCGATGCTTGCTTGGGACCTTGCTCTACCCTTACCCCTGAACCCTACTTCCCGGACCGTGAACCTTACTTTGCCCCCACTGGGAAGGGCACCTGTACTTCAAAAGAGTCCCCATGCTCACAGTGGAAATTGCCTTAGAGTGTGTTCACACCGGATTCGATTCGCGATTGGCGAATGCGTGTAACTGTCCACGTGATCGCCAAATGAGTGACGAATGGCAAGCGCGTTCACATCTACTGGGAAGGGCACTTCGCAAGCCAAAAGCGCCACAATGCTTGCTCGGCAAGTTGTCCGACTGGAAGTAGCGAGTCTACCTTGAGAACAAATAATGGTGCGTCACTGGAGCCGCATGCACGCCCATCAGAGGTTATTCGCTGGAGGTTCAGGCCTCAGGGCTTCCGAAAATTTAAAAAGGACCCCAACGCTCCCTCCGGCAAGTTGGGCCACTCGGGAAGGGCAGACGCGACTCGGCCAGTCCCACAGCCGTTGGCCGTGCAGGACAGTGCCTGATTATGCAGCGTAACGAGATTAGGATCAGGGTTAGGGTGAACCCTGGGGGACCACGTAGGCAGCAGTTGCCGGACAAGCTACCTTACTATGCAGGGCAGAAGGGGGTTCACCCAGGGCTTGAGGCTCTCTCGGGGAGCTGCTTACTGGGAGAGACAGATGTGGGGAAGGGCAAGGCGATCATGACCATCTCCTCCCGCCGCCGCTTCCTCTTGCCATTGGAAGTGCCATTCGCCCCAACGCCGTTCCCGCCATTGCTTGACTGCATGACGACACCATTCGCCAACAAGATCTGCTTCCCCTCTGCCCCGCTATCAACAGGCCTACTGTTCCCGCCGGGGGCCCGGTCCCCCAGGGAACCCGGCGGTTGGGCCGGGGGCGCCCCTCTGCGGCTCGCCACCTCCTCCCTGCCCGCCAGACCCCGCTGCTGGATCGCGGGAGCTTGTTCCTTGGCCGGCGCTGTAGGGACCGGCACTGGAGGGGACCGGGAGACCGGAGGCTCCCGCATGACGGGCCCGGGAGACCTGGGGGCTGGAGGAGGGGGCGCTCTCGAGGGCGCAGGGGGCGCCGTCCGTACTGCATTAGGGATTTGCGGAGCCGGGTCCCGCGGGCGAGGCGCGGGAACGCTTAACAGAATAGTTCGCAGGGCCCGCGCCGTCACTCTTGACGTCAACTTGGCTGCCACCAGGGCTGGTAGCCTGCCAGCGAAACCCAACAGCCCATTCTGTCTCACTAGCAAGGACGCCTCCAAACACAACAGCCCATTCTCTCTGGCTACCATGATGACAGGCAAAGCCAACGGCACAGTGTCTCTCCCTACAGCAAGATGACAAATTTTGCCGACGTAGCACAGCTGCCAGGCGGTACATGTGTGGCGCACCTGCCACGGCGCTCTTGTAGTTATAAAGTTTCCAAGTCTCGGGGGTGGACATGTGAGTGTGTGTGTGTGTGTGTGTGTGAGTGTGTGTGTGTGTGTGTGTGTGTGTGTGTGAGAGAGAGAGAGAGAGAGAGAGAGAGAGAGAGAGAGAGAGAGAGAGAGAGAGAGAGAGAGAGAGAGAGAGAGAGAGAGAGATAGAGAGAGATGTGTGTGTGTGTGTAGGAGCGTGACTTCTGAGGGGGAAAGAGGAGCGGGTCTCACTCCCAGGGAGCATAGCTGCCAGTCAGTATGTGCACAGGCGCCCCCGCCAAAGTGCCTTTTTTTTTGGGGGGGGGGGGGGGGGCGGGGAGATCTCACCTGAGAGCTTCGATCCGAGAGCTGCCAGGGAGTTCTGCTGCTTCGCGCGCAAACCACTGCACAATCAGGACGGCTTGCAGGGCGTCCGCAGGGAGGAGGTTCTGCAGTGTAGACGTGGAAGACGCGGAATCCCCTGCAGGGGACGCCCCTGCGGGAGCCTGCTGAGCACTGTTCCGCTCCCCAATCAGCTTCTCCAAGACTGCCGCCAGCGTTTTCAGCCCATTGACCTGTCCTCCGCCGGAAGACTGATGAAAAGAGAGGAAGACATCAACGCTTTCGAAGAAGAGGAAGAAGACGTCAAGTATTCTGAAAAAGAGGAAGAAAACATCAAGCCTTTTGAAACAGAGGAATAAGACGTCAAGACTTTTAAAATAAGGAATAAGACTTCAAGACTTCCGAAAAGAGGAAAAAGACATCAAGACTTCTGAAAAATAGGAAGAAGGCATCAAGTGCAAGAAGCTGCCTTTCACAGCACTTCGGTTGAGTGACCGAAATATAGGACTTGGAAGGTGCCATGTGACGTACAGGGAGCATCCTGTGCACATTACTGTACAGCCTGCTGACCAATGACGGAAACATGTGGAGCAATTGTCTGCATGTGCTGTACAGGGGCCCGCAGTGTATGCCATTGAACTTCCTGCTGACGAGTGACAGAAACATGGGAATCATTGCACGCGTGTGACATACAGGGGATGTGCTGTGGACGTGGGCAAAGCCCAGGACACTCCCAAGTGGCTACCAGCCCACGAGGCAAAAGGGTCAAGAGAACTTTGATCCCAGCGTGCTTTACCTTCTTACCTGACGTTCCTGCATACACACCTCCCCGTGCCGTGAAGAAACGGGGGTTTTTGCCCCATATTTTGGCCCCGTATTTGTATACTTGTGTCCCAGTTTTGGTCTTGGAAAGGCGGGACAAGCTCACCTGCTCTTCGTCCTCCTCACTGGCCAGTTTGGGGAAGGAGGTGAGGGCAGACATGAGGGCCTGCCCTGGGGGGCTCAGCCTTTCACCCACAGGGATTGTGTCCGCCTCCCCCTTCACCCACCCCACACTGCCCTGTAAGATACAATGTACACCAAATTCATGCCGTCAATCATTTCAATGGCAGAAGAACTCCACTCGGTGAATCTGCAAATTGCTGCCGAGTCCTCCCCGATATACGAAAAATGGCACAGGATGAGGCGTGCAATTGTGCCCTTTACTGACCCTGCACTCCTTTATTCCTTCCCAATCCATCGCGCCCCGTCAGAGACACGTACACCAAATCAGTGATGCCATCATCACAAGGAGAAATCGTACTGAGGACCTCCAAATGGCCGCCGATTATACACTAGATACACACAGAACGGCAACTGGATCAGGAACCTAGGGCCTGGTCAAGGATGATTCGGCCCCTCACTCACTCCTTCATTCCCTCCCACCACAAAACTCCTTACAAGATACACGTGCACAGTACCAGTGATGCTGGCCCATCATTTCAAAACGAGGAAAAGCCGATTGGAGTACCCGCAAATTGATGCCGAGCTCTTACAGCAGACACCCAAAAATACACTGGACTCACCCAAACAAAGGAAAAGAGAGGACAAAGAAATAAATACATCTACCCAGCCCAGATGGCATGATAACATGGAACACCATGAAAAACCAAACACATGCACTGAATTAAGATCGCAGGGACAGCTGATGGACAATCGTACCCTCCACTGAGGCGGCAGTCCTTTATCCTTTCCCAGTAATGCACTGCACACTTGGGGTGAGTCTTCCATAGAATCTAGAGGGCTCATAGGCTGAGCGTGACTACTGGCAGTCCAACACTAACCTGAAGCAAATATTTCCTAGCCGGCGCACTTTTCTCTTTCCATTATTTTCCCTCTCCTCTATTTTTTTCCCTTTTCCCCTTTTTTTTGGGGGGGGGGGGAGAGGGGGGGCTGGATTTAAACATAACAAACCTTTCCACTACGTTCCGGAAAGAGACAGGTCCTTGCCCAACCCCTCTTCTAAGTAAGCAAGTTCTGCAAGTCGCTGAACCATGTTTGAAACCTTCATATCAATCCCCTCCACTATTTACCTCCACTCCCCTCTTCTAGAAAGTCTAGAAGCCCCGTTCTTCCCCCTGTACCTGTACGTCAAAAATCACTTCTTTCCTTTCCTTGTCTTTGCTATTCAAAAATGCATTCCTTTCCTTTTCTCTGGCCCATGTTTTAGGAACCGGCCCGCTGGGACTTATGACACCAACACTTAAGATTCAGCAAAACGAATGACCAATACATAAGACGATACTGCAACAGTTGCCCTCATGTCGTGACATGAGGGCAACATTCCAACAGGGTTCAAATCCTTGAAATGTGTGAATGCTGTCCAAAACTTTTTTCCGAATGCTTTTAACTGGAACTTCTGATCAAGAGTAAAACTCCGTTCTTCTCCCCTAGTTGCCAAACTTGCTTGAAACCGTGTTACACATCAGCAGCGATTCCACGGCAAGCATTTCCTTTCGCAGTTTAAGCTCTCCAAGGGCAAGCCACGCACCCGAAAGATTCCAAACAGAGAGGACACTGCCTGGTCTGTGGACGTGCGCCAGGCCGCGTCCAGGCCCTTAGCCACCTCCTCCGTCAGAATGTCCCTCAGGAAGGAACCGTTTGGAGCCAACAGCAGCTGAAGTGCCCTTTTCCCTGCCCATCCCACCACACCGCTCACGCCCTGTCCTTTGCCTCACTGCACCAAACCTGTCCCGCCCTAAGCTGAAATTCCCCCTCCCTTTTGCTGCAGTTGAGAGGGCTTGGGCCATGCTGATCATGAGGGCTGCTTTCTCTCCTCCTTTTCCCTTCAGCCCATTCCCTTTGCTGCCAATGAATTACCGTTCCTCTCTTGCAGCATTGCCCTTCCACAACCCATTTAATTGCGCTCTGAAACCCCCCCCCCCTCCCTCCCTCCCTCCCACCCTCCCTCTCCCTCTCCCCCTCTACCCCCTCTCTCTCCCCCCCCCCGCCTCTCACACGCTCGCGCACGCGCGCGCACACCCACACCCCTTTCCCGCGTTTGCAGTGGCCAACACCACTGAATCTCGTATCAAGGCTCGCATGTGTGCTTCGCTCCAACGCTTAGTACATATCTCCATCATAGGCCACCCAAATTCATCTACTTCCAGGCCAAACACTGTACCTCAGCTGCAACAGGGAATCAAGCATCTGTGACCAATCTCGGCCACAACTACGCTGACCCCGGCCTGACCCCAGCCTCTCCGTATGCAATTACAATCAACCCCACCTTCCAATTGAACCGTTCTAAAACTCATCAAAAGTCTGAACCTCGTTGGGCCAAAGCCCGGCCCCAGTCATCGCTGTCGTGCAAGAGACAGAAGCAGCTCAGGAAGAGACAGAACATTGGGCTGCGGGGGGGCCGGGGGGGGGGGGGCGGGGAAAGAGACGGACCGGGGTCTGAAGCAGTGGTGACGGAAAGAGCGGAGCCCGAATTGAAGCGGGAGGCTTCTAGAAGGAGGCTCTCCATGCGCTGAAACTGAAAGCGGTTGTCCTTGTACAGCAGGTTCCGCAGGGTGTCGTGCAGGTCCCCCGACCCGTCTGTCAGCAGGCGGCGCGCAATCCAAGGATATGCGGCCCCCAGCACCTTGTAGTTCGGGTCTGCAGAAAGCGCTATACCCTGTCCCTCACTCTTCCCTTGTCAGGCACAGCCTATAGCCCCACTGCCATTCTGCTCTTACCAGGTACAGCCTACCAGGTACTGCTCCTACCAGGTACAGCCTATCAGGTACAGCCTAGAATTACGGTCAGTATATTCTTAGCAAGTACACCATCAAGCCACTTCGAGTAAGTACACCATGTTTGTACACCATGTGCGTAAGTACACCATCAAGCCACCACAAGTAAGTACACCACCCGTGTACACCATGTGTGTAGTAAGTACATCAGTGAGCCACCACAAGCTCGTACACCACGCATGTACACCATGTGTCACGGGTATTCTATTCTTGCCAGGTACAGCCTCGCCCCACCACCGCCCTTTTCTTGTCGAGTACCGCCTAGAGCCACGGTCATTCTGTTCTACTGGGGTACACCTTAGCCCCACCATGCTTTGTTCTTAGGAGGCATCTCTCCCCCCCCCTATCGGCCTGCTGTTCTTACCAGATAAAGTTTATACCCATGGCCATTCCGTTCTTAACAGGTTCTCCCTCGCCCCATGGTCACTCTGTTCTCAGGCGGTGCACGCCTAGCCCGACGCATCATCTGGGATTGTCCGGCAAGCCAGTTGTCCGACCGTCTCAATCCTCTGCCCAGAGGTCGCTGACTGCTCGCGCGCACGGCCCTATGTGTGTGTGCATGCGTGCGTGCGTGTATGTGTGTGAGAGTGTGTGTGTGTCTGTGTGTTTGTGTGTGTGCACGTATATGTGTGTCTGTCTGTGAGTGAGTGTGAGTGTGTGTTTGTGAAAGAGAGAGAGAGAGAGAGAGAGAGAGAGAGAGAGAGTATGTGTGTGTGTGTGTGTGTGCGTCTGTCTGTGTGTGTGTGTGTGTGTGTGTGTGTGTGTGTGTGTGTGTGTGTGTCCTGTGCAAGTGTGCATCCTTGTGTTTGTGCGTGGAGAGAGAAGAGGCACAGGAATGGCAGAAGTTCCTAGGTCAGGCAGGAGCAGGAATCCCTGAGCACCCACATGTGCAAGGCGGCTCCTGTCCCTGGCTGTGCGAGCGGGGAGGGAGGGAAGCCCACCTCAAGGACAGAGAGGGAGCGGACAAGCAGCGTGTAGTACGGTGGGATGCGAAAATTGTACTGGTACATGGTGGCCCCTAAGTCGGCGCTTAGAGAGGAAAAACTGACATTCGATACACCCTTTGCCAACGCCTTTGAGAATACGGCAGTCAGCGCCGGTACCAGGGCGTCCACGTCGGTCCCCGGGGGGAGCAGCCCCAGCGATATGAAGTCGTTCGCCAGCAGTGCAAACTCCCTGTTGACCATGTGGAGTGTTGCATTTATCAACCCCCTGCGGGTAAGCCACCGCCTGTTTCAGATTGATGGACAATGCACCAAGCATGCTGGACACAAATAACAACAGCGGCAATATTCTGTGGGAAAACCCACCTCCGCCCCCCCCCCCCCCCGGGCACCCGACCCCCCAAAAATAGGGTTCCCATTTGCAGGAGTTCAACTTTGAAAATTACACGTTCTGAGATTGCATCTGAGGTACATACAGTAGGGGCAGAGGTTTTGCAAAACACAGTGTTTGGACTTTCACAGTGTACACTGAGGTCAGAAAGCAGGTACACGAGGGGTTTGGTTCATCCAATTATTGTAATGCAATGCTTCCAAGTGATCATTTGTAAGCATTACAAATTGTGTCGAGTAATTGTGCCATACGGTACGCCGTGAGAAGTTCAGCGGACTACATGCGGTGAACATTGCCTTGCACAGATTGCATGCAAGTGAAGGGGGCCATGCCTGCGGATGCCGGGCTGTATGTCGCCCATCATGCCAAAGTCGATATAGGCCAGCTTCCCGTTCGCAGTTCTGAACAAGTTCCCTGGATGCGGGTCACTGTGGTAGAACCCTGCCCGACCCAATTCGCAGGGTTTAGGGTTTTTGGCGTAAGGGTTAAGGATAGGGCACTTACTCTCTTCACTCAACATCTTCTTACCAATCAATATGTTGTGCTTGCACTAGGCACCCTCCTTCCTTCCTTCCTACATTTCCTTCCTTCCTCCTAACCTGAGTCAGTATGTATCCCATTCTTAATCATTCTGCTGTCCTCTTCTTTGTGAGTACATTGCCTTATCGTCAGTCATGAAGTTTTTCTACTTTGTGTCCCATAGACTCTTGTTCTGTCTTGAGTCAGTAGGTTGTCATATCCTTAGTCAGTATGTTCTTCCAGCCTAAGCTCGATATGGTTGCCTACCATGAGTCAGTATGTTTATTTCATCATGACTGGGTTTAATGTCCTATCCTTACTACGTTGTCCCAGCCTAAATCAGCGTGTTGTACTGGCCTTGATGATTATATTACCCAATCCTTTGTCAGCATGACTTTCTATCGAGTGTCAGTATGTTGTCCTATCGTGAGCCAGTACAATGCCCCATCGCTCAGTGAGTATGTTGTTCTAACCTTAGTCAGTATGCCGTCCTATTGTTGATCAGTACGTTATCCTAGCCTTCGTAAGTATGCCAACCTATTCAGAGTCGGTATGTTGTCCTAAACTTAGTCAGTATGCCGAGCGCAAGGAGCGGTGCACCCTGGACACCACGGCTCAACCTTGCATATGCTCCCAAATCCATCATTTCCCTTGTGTGCTGCATGAAGCTTGCACACGCTGACGTCTTGCCTATGATTCTGCTCTGTTGGAAAAGGCGCACCGGCTGCACCAGAGCTTAAGTTGGATATGCTTCACTTCTCTCCTGAGGGGGCGCACCAGGGCTTTTTAACTAAATAGGCATTATACCAATCGTGTTGTAAGGGGTGCACCAGGGCTTCGGGGAAACACACACACACACACACACACACACACACACACACACACACACACACACACACACACACACACACACACACACACACACACAAAGGGGCGGGGAGCTCACAAGGGCTTTTAAAAAAATTGAGCATGATTCAATCCTGTTGTAAGGGGGGCAGCAGGGCTATTGTAAGAATTGGGCAAGATTCAATGTTCTTGTAACGGGCGAATCAGGGCTTCTAAGTAAATGGGAATTATTCAATCTTGTAAGGGCTGAACCAATGGGCTTTTTGAATGATTGCGGCATGATCAAAAAACCTGCTGTTGCGGGGCGCACCCTTCTCCAGCATCTGCTCGAGGCTGCAGCGGACGCCGATGTCGACCAAGCGGAGGTCCTCCGCGCGGGTGGCGGGGCTGGCCCCCTTCCCCGCGCTGCGCAAGCGTACGCCCTCCACCCACTCCATCACCAGCACCCGCTTGGTTGTGTAGTCCAGCAGCATCTCCGGCACGTACACCCCCTGAGACCCCATCGCATTGCACTGTAAATCACAATCCAAGGAAACTTCTAATGCTATTACAGCTTCAGCAACGTAAACACGGTGTATTTTCCGTGTTTTGGTGTGAAATTGCGAGCTGTACAACTTTAGCATCGTAAACACTGCATATTTTCCGTTTTATCGTGGAAATTGTGAGCTGGTGCTTCGATGACAGAGGCATGTACCAAAGCCGTGCATTTCCTCTCGCTGCACAGCACATGCATCGGAGCGCAATGACTCTTGTCAGCAGGGGCAGGCCCAACCTCCCTCGAGATCAGAGTGGAGGCGGGAGCAGATACCGCTCTCCGCCTCCTCTTGATGGTCGAGCACGTGCACGGGCAATCAAAAAGCACATGCACCAGAGCACACAGCCTATTGTCAGGCAGGGGCAGGCCCAACCCACCTCGAGGTCAGAGTACAGGCGGGAGAAGCGGTTGCCGTTCTCCGCCTCCTGTTGGTAGTCAAGCTCGCGGAAGAGAGAGGAGGCCCACTCGTCCAGCAGGCGGGGCAGGTCGCTGTTCAGGCGGCGGTATGTGCGCAGCTCGGACGCAGCCCATCTCAGGATGTACAGGTCCAGCGCTATCGATTCCCTGACCCCTGGCCTCTGTACCTTCACAGCCACCTCCCTGTTGCCTTGCCGCAACCTGCCCCTGTACACCTGCACTCCCCCGCCCCCGCTTCCTCCACTTCAGAAGCCCTCTGATTACTCCCAAGGGCTGCCCATATCCAAAGATTCATTTCTAAAACACTCCCGAGGGCTCCCAGACCTGATGCACAGGTTCACTTCCAATTATTCCAAGGGCTCCAGAGCTTATAGTTAAATGGACGAACGCTGCTTACACCAAGGAGGGTGGGGAGAGAGAGCGGGGGTGGGGAGGCGAGAGAGAGAAGGTGGAGAGGGCGGGGGGCCAGGCCTGGCCAAGGGAGGCGGCAGCAACAGGCGAAGCCGAGAGCTCTGAGAAGATGGAGCTGGGCTCTGCGCCAAGTTCGAGGCGAAGCACCTCCATGGCCAAGGCATCTGGAAAGGGAGGGATCTGATCCTGCAGCTTCTCCAGCTCCCGGGTCACCTCGGGCGCCATCAAATCCGGCCGTGACGAGACCGCCTGCCCAGACAGCCCCATATCTTCTCACACCCCTCGCCTTTGTTGTCCTTGCGCATGGACTTTACCTCACATCCACGTCCTCCCCCCACCCCACCCCCAAACAACTATTTTATCCCCTCCCCCCTTTTTTTCTGGGGGGGGGGGTGGGTTAGAGGATTGTTTTTGGGCGTGGGGGGTGGTACAAAGATTGTTTTGCACCGGGGGGGGGGGGGGGAGAGAGGGGGGGCGGTACGCAGACAAAACCCTGTATACCAACCACATCTCCCATCCACCTCCCGGGCTTTTTCTGCTTGCCTACGGACTACATCTCATACCCCCCTTCGTTGCCTGTTAAGCATTTTGTCTCTTCCCATGAACCACACCTCATACCCCCCTCCGTTGTCTGTTTAGGATTTTGTCTCTGCCCATGAACCACACCTCACATCCACCTCCTTTATCTTCCCTGTTCTTGCATATGGACCACACACAACATCCACCACCTCTTGTTTTTATTGTCTCTGAATATGAACCACACCCAATATTCACCTCCTTTGTCGTGATTGTCTCTGCATACAGACCTCACCTAAGAACCTACCCCTAAGTCTGCTCTGTCTCTGAATATGGACCCCACCTGATATCCACCTCCTCTGTATTGTGTATAAATCCGACCCATACCTGACATCCACCTCCCTTGCCGTTTTTGCACATACATACAGACCCCACCTCACATCCCAGCCCTTGCGTCGCTTTTTGTCCTTGCATGTGGGCCCCCCACCTAACATCTAACTCCCCTTCTCTGTTTGTTCTTGCGCAGGGTTCCCCATATCCACCTTTCCCGCTACCTTGCACTCTTCCCACCACCTACGGCTCTTTCTGCCTCCCTCCATGCCTTTTACCTCAAATAAAAGCAGGACTTACACCGCACATCTTTCTTACATATCCTTCGAAGCTCATCTCCTGTGAACACTGAGCCAACATACCTGGAGCCTGGGCACACTAGGGGACACACAGGCAGCCTATCTTGCAAGAGCCCCTGACTAACAGACAGGCACACCATCTTGCATGAGCCTCCGACTTACAGACAGCCACACAAACTGGGCATCAGCCTCTGACTATTGGAGAGGCACACCAACTTGCAAGAGCCTCGTACAGACAGACACACCATCTTGCAAGAGCCTCTGAGTAACAGACAGGCAGCCCAACTTGCATCAGCCTCTGACTGAGAGACAGGCACACCACCTTGCATGAGCCCCTCTGACTAACCCACAGGCAGCCGTGACTTGCAAGAGCCACTCACTAACAGACAGGCACTCCATCTTGCACGAGCCTCCGACTAACAGACAGGCACTCCATCTTGCACAAGCCTCTGACTAACAGACAGGCACTCCATCTTGCATGAGCCTCTGACTAACAGACAGGCACTCCATCTTGCACGAGCCTCTGACTAACAGACAGGCACTCATCTTGCACGAACCCTCTGACTAACAGACAGGCACTCCATATTGCACGAGACTGTGACTAACAGACAGGCACCCCATCTTGCATGAGCCTCTGAGCAACAGGGACACAGGATGTGGCCTGTCTTATGGCCTTGCAGCCCCTCTTGTTGCCGAAGGGCAAGAGGAAGACGCACAGTGGATACAGGATGTGGAGGGGTCACCTGGCCTATCTTGACGAAAGCAGGCCCCAAATCTGTGAGCACCTCTCGCAACCTCTCCGCCTGCAACACATGCCAGCGAGACCCTCAGCCCTTCATGTTCTAAGATTAGTCTTGGCAGCCCCTCCAGCCTGCCAGTCTGGAGCGCTGTCAGAACTATGCCATTATAAAGTCCCGTCCCTGAAAATGTAAATCAGTGTCATTCACAGATACTTGTCCCTTCTGTAGGTCATCATTCCCCCCTCTTTCTCTCTCTCCCTCACCATCCCCCCTTCTGTCCCTCCCTCCCGTCCGCCCGCCCTTC
>KV908444.1:353567-373567 GCA_002005505.1 Botryococcus braunii
GTCAAAGCTATTGGCACCATCTCCCAATCAGTATTTCCCGTACTGCCCAATCAGAATCTCCCTCCCTGACGGCTGGAACCGTACATGCAGCTTGCAAGTGGACCCCTCTGAGGTCCAGCTATGTGCATTTCCCTAGCTGACAGATTCTTCTGGGGATCTGTTATGTACATGCAATTTACAAGTTGGGAAGATGTAAGCTGCTGATACAACAGCACGCATGAACCTGCAAATAACGGATTCTTCGCTGTGTACAGCTTCTTTGTATTCCCGCTGTGTACTTGCAACATACAAATGGATTCTTATGTTGTCCTGCCCTGTACATGCATGGTCCCGGCCCCAATGTGGCAGCCAATCAAGTACCAGGCTGCAGCTGCGATTAGGGAGGGTGTTGGATCGCCCTTGGAGAGTGTGTCTGTTTTTTTTTTTTTTTTTTTTTTTTTTTTTTTTAAGTGTTTTGTCGAGACTAGCGACTTGCAAGAGCATTGTAAGGTGAGCAACTCTGTCAATTTGTGTCTGTGCTGAAGAATGCCCTCAAGCAGTGGCAACACATGTTTGGGCACCTAACATTATTTATCCCTGGCTAAGTGGGAGGTTGGGGACCCGTCCGCACAACATGTGCAGTTTCATTGCCAACTCTCCCGCCATTGACTCAGCAAAGAAGTTGTAGAGATTGCTGTCAGAGTGCTTTACAGGTCAGTGTTGGGGGGGAACACAGAGTGCAGTGACCAACTCTCCCCATGGATTAGCAAATAGTTTAAAGAGAATGTATCAGTGTGCATATTGGGTCAGTGGTGCTCCTACATCCCCGGGGGGGGGGGGGGGGGCAGCACAGTGTGCAAATGTGCGACCAATCCTCTTGGCAGAGCCAATCCTCTTGGCTCAGCAAAGAACGTCGAGCGAGATTATGTGAATGTGAGTTACGTGTCAGTCCTGCTATAACGCATTCCAGTAACGGAGCTTAGAATGCAACGGGCAGGGTTCGTAGTAGAGGGGTCGTGCTCCAGCTATTTTGAAGCCCCATCCTTGCTACTCTTGGGTGAAGAATTTACGCGCTCACCTGCTAAAAGGGTTACAGTGATTTGTTTTTCTGCGCTCTTGTTACATTTCCATGTTCATGAGTTTGTGCTTGAATGCGCATCTCGCTACAGTGTATGTCAAGCAATGTATGTTTATTGCAAGAATGACCACATGGCCCTCTTGGCTGTCTAGCAGTTCAGACTGGCCATAGCAGATTGGCCGCCAACTTCTTGTTCCCTCTTTTAATCAACCCTCAAAGCAATCCTCTGCATGGTTGATTTGGGGATCCAACCTCCCCCCCCCTCCCCTAACTCGCACCGTGCAGAAGCCCAAAAACATGCATAAGTACATTGCAAGCGCCCGCCCTGGCCCGCGCATGCAACACACACACACACACACACACCACACACACACACACACACACACACACACACACACACACCCACACACACACACACACACACACACTGCCAGACGCACGTACACACACACACAGGCATACACACACACACACACACACACGCACGCACGCACCCACACATACACAAGTACACACACGCACACACACACACACACACTCTGTCTCTCTCTCTCTCTCTCGCACGTACACACACAAACAGAGAGAGAGAGAGACAGAGTGTGTGTGTGTGTGCGTGTGTGTGTACTTGTGTATGTGTGGGTGCGTGCGTGCGTGTGTGTGTGTATGCCTGTGTGTGTGTACGTGCGTCTGGCAGTGTGTGTGAGTGTGTGTGTGTGTGTGTGTGTGTGTGTGGGGGGGGGTGTGTGTGTGTGTGAGTGAGAGTGAGAGAGAGAGAGAGAGAGAGAGAGAGAGAGAGAGAGAGAGAGAGAGAGAGAGAGAGAGAGAGAGAGAGAGAGAGTGTGAAAGAGAGTGAGAGAGGGGGGGGGAGGGAGCGAGGGAGGGAGGGAGGGAGCCTCTTGCTGTAGGCATGCATACTGAAGAATGTCGTTTGTGTTTTTGTTGCAGCATGGACAAACTTCTGGCTGATGAGCCTGCACTGGCACAAAGCTTAGAGGCGCAGGATCCGGCTCGCTATGCTTCATTTCAACGATACAGAGAGCTGAGAACCTGGATACGGCGCTCTTGATTGACCGGCAGCTTCATCTTCGTAGCATGTCTTACGACGAAGAGGAGGGCCAAGAGGCTGAGACGTGAACCCCATGAAAAAGGGACCTTGTGAGGAAGATGCGATTGCTCTCAACGTTGAGGTACCTGCAGACAAATGCCACTTGTACAAGATTGTTTTCTTAAAAAGACTTGTTAGAAAGAAGTCCGGCGTATTCAGCGCTTTTTCTGCTTTATAAGATTAGTACTATGCACTTCTTGACTCCTAAGGTTATGGCGAGCAAGCTGTGGTGGGCCACGCTTGATCCACCACTGGCCACGTTCAGATATCAATTCGGGTGCATGCGAATTGCCCCATATATGTTGCCGTGGCGCGGGGTCTCGGCCCTTGGCTTGCTGCTGTCATGCTTGAACATCCTGCTTGTTTAAATAAAAAGATCGATCTTTTTATTTATCTCTACATCAGGGCGTTGCAACTTCAGTCCGCCTCTTGTGCGTTCTGTTGGACTGGAACTAATTGTTCCATATGGAGAGATTAAAACCACTCTGTCATGCATGACAGGATGGTGTAAGCTTTCCATGTTTCCTGTGGCAGTTCTACCTTTTTCCTCACTTTTATTGTTCCCATGTAATTTGTCCACGGGGTCAGCTCTATCTTCATGCGCAGTTGTCCCTTGGTCTATATGCGTCTTCCCCTCCGCCCTCCCCTTATTCTCCCTCCTCGGAAAGCTGATCAGCTGATCATGATGAAGGTTTTTAGAAAAATAAAACCTGGGAACTTCCCAAAATATAGATTTCGGGACATCCTTAAGGATTATATTATTCATGCCCCAAGCTTAGGAATGAATAATATGCTGAAGAATTGTTACGAATGGGACCTAATTTCATAGGGAACATGTGGGAAGACGCTGGGCTGATGTTAGTGGGGATACTGAGTGCGCTGTGTGGCCCTTGCGGATGCGGCAGTAGCTCTCTGATATTTAAGTAGGTCGCAATAGCTTCACATTGATGTGGGTAGGCCTAGCTAGCTATAGTAGCACTCCCTAATGGCATTTATGTAGGAATTCGAAGAGGGTGGGAATAGAGGTTTAAAGTCAATGCAATTGCAGGCACCACAGGATGTTTTCTTGCGTCACCTTTAACGTGTTGAAACCAGTTGGGGAGTATGGTGGGACATTTTGCAGGATTATAATTTAAACGTTTTGTATAAATGACGGTCATGAATCCTGTCCTGCGCAAGGCCAGTTTGATTAGGGTCAATCAAAGCCCTTCGAAGACCTGAATTCAGTGGTAGGTTATGCGAATTGTCACGGTTAAGGCGACAATCTATGTGACCGCGCGGTTTGTGTCACCATGCAGGAGGTTGTTAGCTGCAGCCATATGGCACCTAATGGCCGATATCAAGGAGATGGTCGTGATTAAGTGGCGAGGTGATCCACGTACTCTGCTGTCATACAAAAAGTGTACAACAGCGACTAACCTTGGAAATGCTTTTCGGGAGGAAAGTCGACTCAGCTGGTACCACATTGAGGTATTGACTCCGAAGGAGTGTTGGACGTATAAGTGTGTACGTACAACACTCCTTCGGAGTCAATACCTCAATCTGGTACCAGCTGGGTTGACTTTCCCCCCGAAAAGCATTAATGTTTCCAAGGTTAGTCGCTTTTGTACACAGATTCTGGAGAAGTTGGGAAGTGTAGTAGCTGCTCGAGCAAAGCTCTGTACAGGTAAAGATCTGAGTACTTCACTACCTATTCGCTGATTAGGCAAAGACCTGATACTGGTGAATGTAGGAAGATGTGGCAGTTTATGGAGATTTGGAAACAGGTGTTTACGTCTCGGACTTTGATTGTCTCGAAGCACAATTCAAAAACTGGATGCTGTTTGGTGCACGGCCATGTACGGTTCATTCAACCGAACGTTGGTAAGTAATAAGCGGTATGGCTCAGGCGGTAACCTTCGCTTTGTCTTCTGGGGAAGTTGTTGACTTCAACCACCGCTTTGTACAGGTTTTACACTGCAGTGATTGACGTGGCGTACGCTGTTGTGTAGAAGAGCAGAATAGAGGAAATGTCGCACGCCGGTTCCGTCCACGGAACGTTCCGTATCCCAGTGATTCACTCAATCACTGAACTCTTGGTTGCAGTCCAGTAACCACTTGTGTTTCCAGGTGTATCTTTGCCACCTGTTTCAACACCAGCAAGTAACTCACTTGCTCTTTCACTATCGGTTACGCAACCGATCTGCCACTGTTCTCTCCGTGTGCAAATGCTTACACACCGCAGCCCCACTGCTTATCGCATGAGCAATTAATGTAAACTCTCTCAACGTCTTCACCGTACATGCATGCGACTCATCTTACACAACACAGGCACATCGAGCAACACAGTTTCTCCAGACAGGTCCTCAAATGACACGCATTTAGAACTCCAGGCAACTTATCGTAAGTCCCAACTGTCTCATTTTTACATAATGTTGTTTATTACCTGTTTCCACACCAGCAAGTAAGTCGCTCGCTCTTTCACTATCATTTACGCAACCGATCTGCCTGTACAGCCAAGAGCATCGCACACCTCAATCAACATACTTGCTAAAGATAATAAACAAAACTGTGTTTCTCTCCATCATTACTCAAGCTGCTCTCTCCGTGTGCAAACGCTTACACACCGCAGCCCACTGCTTATCGCACAAGCAGTTAATGTAAACTCCTGTAACCCACTGATATCAGTTAGTCTTTATAACTAAATGATCTTTCGTCTTTGCTCTGAAACAAAAAGGTCTAAGCAACCAAAACACCTCAACCGTCATCAAGCTGCGGGGTATACTCTCAATGTCTTCTCTGTACATGCATGCGACTCATCTCACACAACACAGGCACATCGAGCAACAGAGTTTCTCCAGACAGGTACTCAAATGACACGCATTTAGAACTCCAGGCAACTTATTATAAGTCCCAACTCTTTGAAGAGTCGTCTGTCGATCTGCCCTTTCTAGCTTGATTGGGTGTTACGTCTAGTGACCGATCACAGCGGAGAAATGTACTTTATCACCACACCCTATGTGTGTGAAGTACACTTTCCAATCCCATGAGGTGCAGACTTATGCTGCTATTCTCCCTCATGTCCTAGACGTGTACGCTCTCGTTAGGATCTCTATCCTAGTTCCTTGAACTTCATGGACTGACATCTGTACGTGCACGGTGGTTTACACCTTCACCCAACTCCTGCTATCCACTTTATCGTGTCACTAGTGCACTAGCAACAACTGCACGTATTGTTGCAAGCGTTTCTATGACTAATCCCTCGTCTGTTCAATTAGCCAAGTGACGTGCCCAAAACCACAAAGTGTATTTGAGGAGATATACGTACATACGTGACACTGTACATCCGGATACGTACCTCATGTCTTCTCAAAACACAACATACGCCGGAGTGTAAGGTCAACATAGATATACTAATCGCTTCCTGGTACCACCTTCTACCTACCGGTAGGAGAACAACAGTGACAGTATGGATCATAATTGTAGTATGCGCATTAGTAAAATTCATAGTCTGATGCTCATCGTCTCTCTCGTGAGGGGAAGAGCACGTCAATTTCACGAAATCCAACAGGTGACCTAAAAAAGTCTCCTCCAGGCCAGCCTTGCAGCCTGCCGTTAAGAGGGTTTTTGTCTGCGAGTTCCAGGAATCTTCAGCACTTTCAATTACCTCTTTGGTGGCGACGGTGGGAAAAGGATGGGTTCTCCAGCATGGGGTCAGCACCTTCCTGAGAGGCTGAATGTCACCTAGAAGTGTGGCAACACTGCCACTTCTGAGAGGGTTTCCGCTTTGGGGAAGAATTCTTTCGAGAGCAAACAAGTTACTCCATTATACGGAACGGCTTTCTGAAATTAGATTTGTGCGAGCCTGGAGGGTTTCTGAACACAACCCACAAGCATCAGTACCAAATGCTGAGTATCATCGTTAACGCTTGTGATGCACACTTCAAACGTCAAAGGTGTTGCCAAAAACCTTGCATGAATAGTCTGTCCTCCTGTCGAATCACACAAAACCGATACAATGTGAGAGTCTGCAGATTTTGTTGAAAGGAAGCATAGGAAGGAGGGCACAGCGTCGCCATCCCATGTATAAATAGTCCATTTGCTGCTCAAGGATGTGACGTGCATTGCGGGCGATTGGGAAGGCATCCCGAATCCATCCGAAAGGCCTTCATCGGTGTGTCCACGTGGCAGGCAACCCAGGTGTCATTGATGAAATCGAAACCGAAGGGGCTGCAAGCAACTTCCTTTACGGTCTGCTCCAAAGAGTGGCGAAAGTGGTATGGTCTGAACGCGATATGTGTATCCTTCAAAGAAAATAAGGATGGGATGGGGCGACCGCAGCTTTGGGATGGTGGCTGGCGAAGCGCTTGCCCTGTCCCTGTTGTGTTCGGCCCTCCTTCCCGTACCTATCCTTGGTCAAGAATGCGATCCTTATGGACCCCGTAAAGACTGTGGTATGGGTCTTCTCTTGAACACCCTTCGAACCAACCGTGCAGGTGTAATTCAAGTTCGGCTGTAGTTTCTGCTGGATCTGACCGATTCGTTACCTTGGACCGCGCAAAATGTTCGCTTCAAATGAGTCAAGCCGTTTAGGATTTTTTGTGAACGAAATTTTCTATTCAGCTCTTTAGGTGCACGATTTTTTTGCGGCCTTAAACAGATGACGTTATGCGTTGTCCCTCCGCCGGGTAGCCGGGATTTCCGGGGTGTAACAACTGGGGGGTTAATTGATATTTGGGTGGTCTTCGTTTTTTGTATGCTTTAAGATGATTTTGGTGAATAATTTCATTGCAAAGAGTCCCGTTGCCCGGTTGCAAGGGCCGGTTTCTGGCAGTTCGGCTATCGATATTTTGGAAGGCACTTGACACTGCTAACTAATTCCTGCTAAATATGTAAGTTTAAAAACTATACAATTGATGAGCCACGGCTTCGCCATGGTCAGGGTATAATGGAATTCCGGAGCAGTTCTGCAGAAGTAAGGGATGTTGCTACAGTGAAGCGCCCTCTTTCATTGGAGCGTCACCTATGTCTCTTCCTGCATGCTTTTATTCCAATGGAGGCGCATCAACATTTAAGTGGACGGGGCAGTATAATGTCAATAAAGGTATGTTGACTGCACCTGTGGCTTACCTTTCACCCTAAAAAGGGGCCCCTCTTCTGCTGAGTTCTCGTCTGAACTGTTACACCTTGCTCGAGGACCTTGTGAATTCCTGTAAACTAGTACTGTTGTGCTGCTATGGGGACTGCAAAGGTCCGATTTGTTTTACTATTGTATATCTCATACTGCAAGGTTGATTGCCATAAGCCCAGTACTGCCTGTAAATTTATGATTGGCATGATCTCTTATTGATTATTTGGAGGTAGTGCTCTCTACCGTTTTCAGTGATCCCCAAGATATGCTGGGCGGGGAGGAGGCCTGCAAGATCATCCTAGGAAAGATGCTGTGCTGAGATTCTTTATGCACAACGCTTGTGCGGGAGAGAGAAAAGGGTGGGATAGGCTGGTGATTGCTCTTGTGCAGTTAAAATGCGCAGAGTTTTGAGAGGGAAAGCCAAGGTCCGCAGTTGCATGAGTTTCATATGCAGTTGTGGTTCATAGTTTGACACGGGGATTTCTGGCAATAAACCCTTAAAGCAGCCCGTGCCTTGAAGAATGCAAATAGGCCTGAAATAGGCCGGAAAAGGTCCACAAGACAGGTTTTATGAGGAGGGTCTGAGACCATAATAGGGGCTGTTGTTGGGCAAATGCTGGGTTTGGTCACTTGCAAAAGTGTGATTCTGTTGCCACTTGTAGCAGAAGTTTGGTAAAAGAAGTAGATCAACAAATGCTTGTGAACCAAGTAGTTGGTGTCATTGTTAAGGACTTGAAGATTGGTTGTGGATGCTTGATCCACAACCAATCTTCAATTGAGCACTGCAGTCAAATTTTCCTAACCACATTTTCTGACTGGTAATGTCACACAAGTTGAGAAAAATGGAAGGCTAGCCCCGTTTGTACATTTGTTTGTTCTAAAGTGTCTACAGAATGTGATTTCATTGTTGCTTTCTGTGTTCAATAAAAAATCGCCTTTGTGTCACCGTTGGGATGGAGAGGGCTGACAACAAAGGGACACCATGAGGAGAAGCATATAATGATACATGATCTGTTGAACAAATCTTTCCCATTCTCAAGCTGCTGACCCTGCTGTATGCCAGTTGATTCCACCCAAACGTTATCGATGATGCTTACAATTGAAAAGGTATTTGGAGTTTAATTAGTGTGGGGGCTTCCCCTTCAAAGGAAGACTGGGCAGTACGTCCTTCGTGGCTGACTTGCGGTGTGTGTGCAGTGAGCCTTGACGTCAAAGGGACTATCGTCCCTGATAAGACTACACTTCCTGAGTTGGGAGATGACTTGGGTCCATTGACGGTCACAATTGGGCCCTACGGCAAACGGGATATGCTCCTTTTTCAGATTGTAAAAGAGAACAGATTTATGGTCCCAATAAATGTGTGGCAGTGGGAAAAGTCAGGTAATGTGACTTTTCCAGTCCTCATTGCTGTTTTGAACCTGTTCTGTAAGTAGATGCAGCTGTGCATCTCTCCAGGGCTTATCAAACGAAGCTGTGAACCAGCATGGTTATTGCTATTGCGTGGGGAAGGCAAAAGTAAACTGCAGCTCCTCAAGAAAGGTTGTATCCTTGTGCAACTCCTCTGGAACTGTAGAGGTTGGGAAGGTCCCACTTCAGCACATTCAGTTACATTGCTATTGCAAGCGGCAGTGTTATAAATACCTACGGAGCTTTGTGGGATAGCAGGTGATCGTGCGGTGAGACACCGCAGTTTTGCGCTGTATCCCTGCATAGGGTTTTGTGGGTGATCGGGTGTCGAAGTGGAGCATGACTTATTGACAGGCCAGTAATAATCTGTGGGTTTGTGTCGCAGCTAAAAAAGGAGCAGAACTTTCTTGTGACCTTCCAATCAGCTCAAGTGGCAATAGTGAGTTTGCGTATACAGTGTACAGAACGCAAACTCGTGACCCCATCCTTACCAGCCAAGGAACTCGCTTAATTTACAAGGTATGTTTTCCAATGTTTAGACTTCTGGCTGGTGTAAAATTGGTTATTGAATTTTTATGTCAAAACACACTTAGATAAGTGGCAATATACCTGTAGAGCATTTTGACATTTACACCAGTACTACGACTGTTTGTAGCCTGACCTTGAATGACAGCAGTCTTGAGGGAGAAGGGGGAAAGGAAGAAGCGCAAGGCGGCGGGGGAGGGAGGGATGGGGAGAAACAGAGCGGGGGGAGGGATGGGGAGAGGGAGAGGGAGAGAGGGGGGGTGGGGGAGAGAGAGGGGGGGGTGGGAGAGCGTGGTGGGGGAGCGAGGTGGGGGGCAGGGAGGAAGAGGGGGGGGGGGGAGGGAGGCGTGAGGGGAGGGGGGGGGGAGAGAGAGAGGGAGAGAGAGGGGGGGGGGGAGAGAGAGAGAGAGAGAGAGAGAGAGAGAGGAGGAGAGAGAGAGGAGAAGAGAGAGAAGAGGAGAGAGAGAGAGAGAGAGAGAGAGAGGAGAGAGAGAGTGAGAGAGAGAGAGAGAGGTGGGGGGGGGGGGGGGGGGGGAGGGGGGGGGGGGGGGGGGGGGAGAGGGAGAGAGAGAGGGGAGGGGGGGGGGGGGGAGGGAGAGAGTGGGAGGGAGGGGGAGGGGGGAGGGAGGGAAGGGGGGGGAGGGAGAGGGAGGGAGAGATGGAGAGGGAGAGGGAGAGGGGAGAGAGAGAGAGAGAGAGAGGAGAGAGGAGAGGAGAGAGAGAGAAGAGAGAGAAGAGAGAGAGAGAGGAGAGAGAGAGAGAGAAGAGAGAGGGGGGGGGGGGGGGGGGAGGGGGAGAGGGGAGGGAGGAGGGAGGGGGGGGGAAGGAGGGAGGGGAGAGGGGGGGGGAGGGGAGGGAGGGAGGGAGGGAGGGAGGAGGAGGGACAGACAGACAGAGAGAGAGAGAGAGAGAGAGAGAGAAGAGAGAAGAGAGAGAGAGAGAGAGAGAGAGAGAGAGAGAGAGAGAGAGAAGAGAGAGAGAGAGAGAGAGAGAGAGAGAGAGAGAGACAGACAGACAGAGAGGGGGGGGAGGGAGGGAGAGAGAGATAAGGGGGGGGAGGGGGGTAAAGGAGGGGGAGGGAGGGAAGAGAGAAACAGAGAGAGAAAGGAGGGAAGGGGGGGGGAGAAGAGGGTGGTTGGGAGAGAGGGGGGTGGGACAGGAAAGAGGGGGAGAAAGGGGAGGAGAGGGAACGAAGGAGGAAGAGGGAGAGGGGGGGGGGGGGAGAGAGGGAGAAAGAGAGGGGGGAGAAAGGAAGGGAGGAGGGGGGGGGGGGGAGAGCTGGGGGGAGGGGGGGGAGAGAGAGGGGAGGGGAAAGAGAGAGGGGGAGGGAGAGGAGAGGTAGGGGCGAGGGAAAGGAACAAGAGAGGAGAGAGGGGTGGAGGGGGGGAGGAGGGAGGGGAGGGCGCGATACCGTGCACAGTGGAGTAATGAAGTTGAGTGTTTAGCAGCAACATACACCGCCATATTTATCACTGAGGAACACCTTCTAATAGACCTAATAGGACAAATAAGAAACCTGAGATACCTTGGGTTGCAAGGTTCAGATCTTGAGATGGTGCTCACTGCCGTTGGCTGACACGTGTTCATGTGTTGCCTGAACAGGATCAGTATCTGGAGTTCAATATTCCCGTGGGAGCAGATTCCACTTTGTATGGGCTTGGTGAGACAACTAGCTCAACTGGGCTTCCACTTCGGAGGACTGGTTGGCCTTATGTTTTGTGGAACCGGGATAGTCCTGCCTCGCTCTTTGATATGAACATCTATGGATCACATCCAGTCCTGATAGAAGTGCGGCCGGGTATGCCCCGTTTCGTGACATGTTTGGGCTTTCACCTACAGATTTTCTTGCAGCAAGTGGTCTTTGGGCCATGAAGGCCTTTGGGATACAGTCGCATGATCTTAGACATCAACCTTGCATGTCAGTTATTGGTCTGTTGTGGGCTTGCATTTTGTCTATCGTTGATTTGGCACATGCATGGTGAGAATTGGACTGGTTGGTGCAGATGGCAGCACACATGGGTTTGTCATGTTCAACAGCAATGGGATGGAAGTTGCCATAACAGAGACAAGAGCCCAATTCCGAATAGTTGGAGGGGTCATTTACATGGTTGTCTTGGGTGGTCCAACCCCTGCACGATTTTTGGATCAGCTCACTGCCACCATCGGGCGGCCTGTTATGCCTCCCTACTGGAGTCTAGGCCTGATGCAGAGCAAGTATGATCTCAGTCTTCACTGAGCCAATTAGTTAGATGTGTTATTCATAACAATTACAAAGGCAATTGACATCCATGCGATTTCATGAACTCTGAGAGCCTCCAAAACCTTAACCCCTCATTGTGGCAGCAGACTAGCAGGCAGCCAATCGACTGCTTGCGTGATTGAAGTCGTGACCTGCCTAATTACCACCAAAGTACCATATTTAACCCTCATGAGATTTAAATTTCCTTCCCCTTATTACCACAAAAGTGGCCTGAATGCAAATGGCCTGGAAAGCAGAGATATGATGTAGATGGTATTCTCATCGTAAGAATACAGTGCTGTTGATTTTAGTTGAAACGTTGTGCCAGAGACCCATGCACTTATCCGCACAAAATGTTGAAGCTGGTCTTCCAGTAGCACTCTGATTTCCAACTGGATAACATGTGGGACCTCTTATTGTTAGTAGGTGAGGTCTTAAAAGAGTTGCGCATCTGTGAGCAGGATAATTTGCATTGGTTGCCTGCTTCTCATGACTCACAGGCTGGTACTTGGTTACTGGCGTAATTGTCGATCTCAAAGGTCTCTTACGGTTTCTGGGCAGAGACTTTGGCTGTCCTGCATCTTAAACTTGGCACATGCTAAATGTTGTTGATCTGAGCAGGTATGGGTATGGGTCAGTTGAATTCATCGATAAAGTGGTGAAGAACTACTCAGCGTTCAACATACCTCTTGAAACATTTGTGACGGACAGTCAATATATGGACAAAGACCAGGATTTCACTGTGTCTCCAACGTACCAGCTGACTGAATTCCAGGTAGCCTCGACGACTTGCTTCTTTGGACCCTCTACACCATCACTGTCCATATTGCTGAACATTGCCTGACAAGTCAAACATGATGTCACATGTGGGACATCCACGCAGGCTTTCATCGCAAGTCTCCATGCAGCAGGGCAGCGGTGGGTGCCTATATTGGACCCCGTGATCCATGTTGCGGATGGTTACTCTGCATACATGCAGGGCCAGGACATGGACATATGGATCAAAGACATAACTGGAAGACCATATGTCGGACAGGTGGGACTGATTTTGATTTTGAAGGACAGTTTGCATTCAAAATACTAGTGATCCTGTACTGCATGGTTTGGCCAAGTGTGTCTGCATGTCGGTGACAGCTCAAGAAGGTGAGTTGTAAACTGCCCGTAGTGGCACTGGTGTGAATGGTCAATACACACCAACTGCCGTGCATTACCATATCACTTGCAGGTACAGGAATTGGAGTTGAGTGTGGCCGAATCTGCCTTGAGTCTTGGACTGATTGCCTTCTACGTATCCCTGCAGAGTGGGCTTATTTACTCAAATCATGTTGTCTGTTGCAGCTTTGGCCAGGTGGTGTCAACTTCCCAGATTTTATGAGTCCACAGGGGCAAAGCTGGTGGAGACAACAGCTTGAAGTAAGTCCCCTGATTGTTGCAAGTCAGCGAACTTGAACAATCTGGTTATCTTCCTCAAAGTACAGCATACAGGATCCAACCTCTTCAGTTGACTTAAAACTCTTCAGCAGAAAGTATTGTGGGCTTCACAGGCTTCAGTTGACTTAAAACTCTTCAGCAGAAAGTATTGTGGGCTTCACAGTCTTTTTGGATCAAGTGCTGCAATCCAAAATGTCTCTATCATTATTAAAATATTCATATCAATGTGTTCACGTCAAAAAGTGCAGAAACTCCAGATGTCATCCCAAACGGCTCTAGAATCTTTAAAATGTCAAATTCTTATGATCCCATGCCTCGTTCACTTTTCATAAGCTTTCATAGGAGGAACAGGCAATGGAGAAGTGAAAAATATTTTGATCCATGGGAGCATGGTAAATTAGGCGTGGCGCATTCTTGATGTTATGTCCATAAGCGTTGCTTTGAAGCTTTTGCTACAAGAGATTTAGGTAGCACGCAGCATAACTAGGACCTTGAAAGAAACACATGAAACATTACGGTAGCCGCTGATTTTATTGAGCTGTTTTACGTGTATCAGACACTGCTGTTGTTTGGTATCCAGATCCCAGAGCATGTTATGAGGAAATTTAAGTTGTAAATTCTGGTGGCTTCAGGCAATGTACCGTCAACTGCCTTTCGACGGGTTGTGGCTTGATATGAATGAGCCATCTAATTACTGCACAGGGGATGTCTGTGTGGACCCAGGTCAGTTTCCCATTCACCGAGTTTTTTAATATACAGAATGAAGCCTTTTTTTGATCTAAAGAATTTTTATTAATTTGCTCTAAAAAACTAAGTCATGTGCTCGAATCAGCCAACTTTATGTTGCTCTGGGTCCGTTGTCATATATGCCAGGCCCGTATTATCTGCTGACCTGGGGTTAATGACTTTTTTTAAGGGACATCATTCATATCCAAACTATGGACTTCAAACTATGAGCAGGATTGTAGAGTCCGCAAATTATTGAAATGTTCTCTTCAGAAATTTTTGACAAATCATGCTTGGTGTCAGCTATGCACATCACGAAACTCTTCTGAAATTCTTTCCAGCACATTCTAGGGTTTGCAGCGTTCCACTGATGTGAATATGTTCCGTTGTGCAACAGGGGGCGTTGGGCCAAGGAACGACTTTGTGTGTGAGCTGAAATGTGCAAATGGACCCGATGCATTCAGCGACATTTTTCCGCAAAATCGTTCATCTGTGCCTGCGGGCATCTTCGATCCTCCATTCAGGTACCAAGTTCAACAATAATGTTACTTCGTCGTTCTCTTCAGCAAAACCTTTTTGCTGTCAGATATAGTATCATACCAAGTGAATTGTGCCATGCAGCATCAATAATGCAAATGGGCAAAGGCCATTAAGCGAGAAGACCATAGCTGTCACAGCAAGCCATTATGATGGCACCCTGGAGTACGATGTCCATAATCTCTTCAGCTACTATGAGGTGAATGCGACGTTTCAAGTTCTTCAAGACTTGCCAAAGGCAGATGGGAAGAGAAGCCGTCCCTTCATTCTGACACGATCAACATGGTTGGGTTCTGGAGCAAAGGCAGCTCATTGGACAGGAGATACTGCATCTACCTGGTAAGTCACTGGACTGTGCTCTGAAGTACAGTGTGACATGTGATGTACCGTGTCCATTGTTTCAGTGCATGCCACTTCACAAGCGAGTCACTTGCACTTCCAAGTGAGGGAGAGGCCGGGGGGTAGGGGGGAAGAGAGGGTGGAGGGGGGGAGGGGGGGCGGGGCCTTTGGACACTGGGTTTTTATGCTGCCCCGCCTGCCCAACATTGCAGTAGTGTGTTCCATCTTGTACTTGCCATTCCATCAATCGGAAATTTCCAGCCCATGGTGTACTTTCTTCACGGCCTTTGGGGGTATCGCAGGGAGGACATGAAGTTATCGATTCCGAGTATTTTAGCCAATGGGCTGGCTGGAATAGCCTTTACGGGGGCTGATATTTGCGGGTTCATGGATTATCCCGATGAAACACTATGTGCGCGCTGGGCTGCTATTGGGGCTTGGTACCCGTACTCCAGAAACCATCATGCCCAGGGGTTCCAAGAGTTCTACAGGTATACTGGTTATGCGTCTATTTGTTTAGTTGGCGTTAGAGATCTTTAGTGGATAACTAGTAGCAAACGGATATCTACTCATTTCTGAAAAGCCTTTGCCCCCCCCCCCCGGGGGGGAAGTAAAACAAGGGAAAGAAAAAGAGAGCTTCGAAGATGAAGTCTTAAGGTGGGAGAATCTGAATTTGGAATTTTAGGTTTGTTGTTCTCACAAGTCGTGAGCATTTTATATGATTGTTGATAAAAATGTCGAAGTTGTTTGCTTGGTCGGGGAAACCACAAGCAGCCATATCCAATGCCATGTTTACTGTGCACTTTAGCCTGACTTAACAGTAGTTGTTCAGTGCAATAGCTTCAGTCCTTGCTTTCATGCACTCCAGCATCAAGCATGTACTCCAAAATGGCTCATATACGGTAGTGCCAGACCTAAAATTGTACAAACCAACCTGGAATAGTTACATTTCCTCCAGTAAAAGATATTGTGAGGCTGTGAGGGAGGGTGTGTACATGTGTGTGCGCGCACATTGTGCTGGCTCTGCTTCGTTGGTGTCCTGTGTACTTGTGTTGGGGGGGGGGGGGTGTTTGTTTGTGTTTGAGGGGGGGGGGGGCAAGGGGGAAGGGCAGTTTTAAAAACTGTGTTGCTTCACCCTTGAGGGGTATGTATGGATGTGCAATGACTTGTGGGAACTTGCTCAGGTGGGATAGTGTGGCTGAGGCTGCTCGACAGAATTTTGGCTGGCGATACAGAGCCTTGCCATATTTGTACACAGCCTTCTTCGAGTCAAACCAGATCGGCTGCCCTGTTGCTAGGCCATTGTTTTTCTCGTGGCCAGGGGATTCCACAGCAAGGAATATCAGTTTTCAGGTGAGATGACCGGATGTCATATTGCATTATTGCTCTCTGTGTCCTGCAACTTTTAGATGAACTCTAAGCATTGCTCCTGATGTGGTTGCAGTGGATGATGGGTGACGCACTTTTAATCTCACCCATCCTCCAAAAGGACTCTGATACTGTGATGGCCTATTTCCCAGAGGGCGAGTGGTTCAGCCTCTATGATTACAGCCCGGTTGCCGGCCCTTCTGGTTGGAAGCGACTGACGGTACGTCTCTTTGTCAATTCGCCAAATTTGGTGAAGCTGAGGCTAAAGCGTTTTCTGTTGTTGTGAGATGCATGCATATGTTCCCTTTGTAACTCTGATTTGAATGGGAATATACTTGCTTATGATACAATGGCATAGGAGTATGCCTCTTACAACAGCATTTTGGATGTCATTTTGAGAACCAGTGACATAGTCTTATCGTCCTCCCAAGCGAAGGTGAGAGTTTTACTTGCACCTTGCCTGCAGCGTTGGACTGAGCCACTTGGAAATATTTGCGTCACTGCCAAATAAAACGCTTTAAAGTATTCAACACAACTTAAACTTTGTCTCGTCTGCTATGTTACACAAAGCCTCAAGTTACAAGTCATTTGCATTAGAATGCAACCCCGGGTCTTAAATGCAGGAATGAAGGTGAGTAAAACGAAAGAAAGAATCTGCATATCAGCCATGCTACTAAATCCGCCGGGTAACACCTTATCACTGGGATCCATCCACTTCCCTGGGTTCCTCTTACCTTTCGGTTGCAAGTGGTCTAGTTGCAAAGATTGGATTGGACTGGTGTTCGGGGATGCGGCACAGGCTGGGCTGACAGATCGCGCTCCAATCCATGTCCTTGGCGGACACATTATCCCACTGGGTCCTGAGGGAGCCAACCTAACATCTGTTGCACGAACTGGGCCACTGACACTTCTGGTGGCTTTGGCAAGGCGCCCTGTCACCGCACAATCGTGCCTCCCGGAATTATGTAAAAATACATATAATTTGAATCCACGAGAGAGACAGGCTTATGCCTGCGGCCATATGTGAGCCACTCCAAATCCCGTATATCTTTCAACACTTTTCAGTCTCCCTGCATCTGTTCAAAGATTAGAGTTTTAGCATCTCTGATCTGTCCATGTTGCTTCATCGTACAGGGAGTTGTCTGCTCTTTGAAGCACACAAACAATAGATGGGCTGAATGTCCTACAAGGGTTCAATTTCCTTTGAGGTCGCAACATAGAGCAGTGCACTGCAAAATACACCTAGTCTTCGTTGCTGCCATCAATATAGGAATTGTTGTCCCAGGACACATGACCAGGCTCCTTACAAATGCTATTTGCAGACAATGAGGGTCCTGGTCCAAGATCCAAGGCCCAAGTTGCATGGAAGGCATTTCTCCATGGGTCATGGACGCTCTGTCAGAGAGGCATGGTTGCTATGGAGTGCCTGATGTCTGAAAGTGCCTGTCAGCATTTGAAATTGTGCAACAAGCATTGAAGTATGGTCGAGGCCATCACTGCCTTGAGGAGCGCATGCATATGACTGGGAAAGGGGAAGTGGCGAATTTTGTAAAATAGCATTGAGATGGTGCTTGCTGCCACCCTGTCTAATTGACGGTCCACAGAAGGATTCTTGTTTTTGCCAATAGCATTGCAGAGCGGTCAGCATGAAGTGGATGAAGAAAACTTACGATTGGGGCCGAACTTATTCGATTTGTTGATTTTGGTCACTGGCTAATGTTCAGGTATTTGGACGATGGGGAGCAAGTAAAGCTTGATGACGGGAAGGGTGCGCACATATACTTCACAGCATTTGCAGCCTACAATGAGGCAAACGGGCATGTGGAAGGCCAAGTTGTCGTGGAGTATGATCCAGCCGTGCCTGATACTGCATGCGGGACCCCGGAGTGGCCACCGGTGACTAAAGTGATAATCTTTAATATTCCGGTGCGAGCTTCTGGCTAGGAAATACCATATGATGGGCATGTGTTCCATGCTGGGGACTACTGCAATCATTATCAACTGGACTGAAACACTTAAAGGTAGCTTGAGATTTCTCATGATGCTGCTGAGCATGACATGTCATGGATTGGGAGGTAAATATATCAGACTCGTGCTCCCGATGCCGGAATAGTCATGTGTCGCCTATACTGGGGCAAAATTGGTATGGAGGGGGAGGGAGGGGGGGAGTGAGAGGGAAGAGGGGGAAAGAGAGAGTGTGCGCGAGCGCGCGAGAGAGGGTGGGGGGGGGAGGAGAGAGAGAGAGAGAGAGAGAGAGAGAGAGAGAGAGAGAGAGAGAGAGAGAGAGAGAGAGAGAGAGAGAGAGAGAGAGAGAGAGAGAGAGAGAGAGAGAGGGAGAGGGAGAGGGAGAGAGAGAGAGGTGGGTGTGTGTGTGTGTGTGTGTGTGTGTGTGTGTGTGTGTGTGTGCGCGCGCGCGCATGCGCGTGCGTGTGTGGGTGGTGGGTGAGAACGAGCCAGAGAGACAGAGAGTGAGGGAGGGAGAAAGATAGGGGGAGGCGGATTAACCATTTGTCGGGGGCCTCATTCCACCGGACGAAGACCATATTTTGGTTTTACTCTGGTAGAAGCTGATCCAGAGAGACTTCTGGCCCAGTCCAACAACCAATTTGGTGCCGAAACTCTCATCAGTATCCCACATGCTTGCGTGCAATCTGAGCGTGACCCGGGGTGGAGCAGGAGTTGAGGCAATCTGGACCACCTCAGGTGGGGGTGCAAAGCGCTGCAGTGTTATCATCAGACGGGGCAGCTGGCAGAAGACTTCACCAGGAGAGCATTTATAGCGGTAAAACGCTTTCAGCTGACACGACCAGTACAGCAGGCCGGTCTCTTCTTGCAGCATCGGAATCGCCAACTCCTCCACCCTTCGCCGGGGAGAGCAGGTCGTCTTCACTGTCAAGCCCTCCCTCGGCAATGACTGACGCATCCAGTCTTACATCCCAATCCCCTTCTAATCTATCAACCCTGTACTCACCCTTTCCACCACCATCAGCTCCCTTGCCATATGCTGCTCCATACTTCCCACCACCATCACAGAGTTCGAATGGCACTAGATACAACAGTGGTGGTGGTGCAGCTGGCACAAGGAAAACCGTGCAACAAGCTGCCATTGTCAGTGATCCAACTAGTTTTCCAGGTGTGAGTACGTTTGACCCTGTCACTCGAACATTGACATTAACTGGACTACCTGCTCTACGAGCTTGTCCAGGTTCCACAACATTCCCATTCAGCGTGTTGACTTGACCAGGATAGGTGCCTGGTACACTGGCAGGTAAGGAATGCTATATTTAGCATGCGTGATCAACAGGGATGAGTGTCGCGAGGTACACTGGCTGGGTGGCAAAATTGGATTAGCCATCTGGTCAACAGAGTGAGCGTTTAGATGTGTGTTAGCAGTGCAAAAGCCAAGCTGCTGTGACAATCACGAGATATCTCAGGTTGGCTGTTGATGCATGTGCTCCGGGGTTTGTTCTGAAGTTTTTAGAAGTGTGTTTCTGGTACTGTGCTGCGTGACACCGGCAAATGGTGAGGCCAAAAAGCATAAATGTGTCGGGCTCGATAGCGGTGCCTGCTGGTGGAAAATTGCCACCAGCTTTAGAGATAAAAGGTGTCAGTCTTGCATTGATGGTATGGTGTCCCATTGGACCAGATTTCCAACCACCCAATGTGGTGGAAGTCAGAAGAAAACAGCAGACACACCATGTTCTTGAGTGGAAGAGGGACAGAGACCGTGGTGGTGAGGATGGTAGGCATGACCAGTCCCTTTACAGTCTGCAATATCGTACCGGATGTCTCTAGCCAGAAGTTGTGAGGGCATACAAGATAGAGTACAAGACTGCTTTCAGCTGGGCTTTGCATAATGAATGTTGTTCAAGGGTCTCCCTCCCAATAAGGAACAGTCCGAACCCTGTTTACTTTTCCCCCTCTCCCTCACCTCGTTAGTGGGGGATTTTGGCTCCGTTCGTTTTCCTTTTTTATTTTTGGGTGGGTGGGGAGAGGGGTGCGCGAGGGGGGAGGGGGGCACGATGTATGCCATGCTCAGGCCCTGGCATCGAAGACAATAATGCCCACGTAAATGGCTAACTCTCAATGTATAATGACAATGGGGCGATAACGGGCATCCCATGCCTTGAATGGATGCTGCCAGTTGTTGATACAT